>JABUQX010130165.1:5000-19012 GCA_015478945.1 Trachelipus rathkii
TGTAACGTATATTTGTGTTTTACAAGGGAAAGAAACTGTTTTATTCGGTTTTGATTCCAGGTAAATTATTTTAAGATATTGGAATGATCGACACCTCGCTCTTCGAACAGCCCTCCGCATTGCCCGGCTTATGGTGCTCACGCTCGCAAATGATAATCGTCTCACCGGTATTAATAATACTATATAGGCATCGGTTGCGGTGACGGTATAGTCATTTTGTTAGATTTAAGTTTCCTCTACTACTTGAATTTTCACTTAATCTTCTCTATTCCTCCAAAATTAAGTATTTTAGAAGTGGCTGGGTGTTCAGGTGTGAATCTCCAAGTAAACTTGGAAATTCACCCTCCAAAAGTCACCACGTGCAACAAATTGGATTCATTAATAATTTGTTTATAAAATACTTTTGTATATTTGATGAATACTTCGTAATAATTACGAATATATGGCGAGAAATGCCATAATTGTAAAGTTGTTAACGGTTGGCAAATTGCCCCTCAAAATTACCCATGTCCTTTTATTGTTATTTAAACTCTGGCTATCATTTCTAGCCCGCCAATTGAGAGAGATATAAACAAACAATCTTAGCGCACGACGCTTTATAAATTTTGTAAATAAATTAATAACTAAATAAAAACTAAAACGAAGTTATCTTTCAATTAATACAAGTGACATAAAATAAGAAGAAAATAATATAAAAATAAAGTTTAAAGGAAAGAAAATCTATACTTTTCGTTGGAAGGCTTAGACCCCAGACTAGTCCTTCCACGTTGGGGATACACCAACGTGGAAGGACTAGTCTGGGGTCTAAGCCTTCCAACGAAAAGTATAGATTTTCTTTCCTTTAAACTTTATTTTTATATTATTTTCTTCTTATTTTATGTCACTTGTATTAATTGAAAGATAACTTCGTTTTAGTTTTTATTTAGTTATTAATTTATTTACAAAATTTATAAAGCGTCGTGCGCTAACGATTGTTTGTTTATTTTCTCTTTCAATTGGCGGGCTACAACAATAAATACCAATAAAAGGACATGGGTAATTTTGAGGGGCAATTTGCCAACCGTTAACAACTTTACAATTATGGCATTTCTCGCCATATATTCGTAATTATTACGAAGTATTCATCAAATATACAAAAGTATTTTATAAACAAATTATTAATGAATCCAATTTGTTGCACGAGGGAGTCCTAAGAATAATTTTAGTTTCTCAGCGTAAGTTTTCATGGACAGGGGGAAGGAGGACTCCAGCTGATCTATTAATGCTCCAGGGAGAGTTGGATTTTGACCCATCATTAAGATGGCAGGGGTGATTCCTTCTGAATTCAATGGGGCAGTACGCAGACACAATAGCACAATGGGGAGAAGATCTAGCCAATAATACTTCACATCTTCCAACTCATCCAACAGCATGGCTCGCAAAGATCTCAACAATGTTCTATGGGAGTTTTCGATGAGGCCATTGCTTTGTGGGGTATAGGCGGAGGTAAAGTTATGCCGGGATCCTAACTCCTCACACACACTCTTGAATAAGTCCGACGTAAACTGCGTTCCTCTATCAGAAACGTAAGTTCCTACCACTCCAGCTATGGGTAGAAATTCTCTAGTAATTACCTCCACTATGGTAGAGGTTTCTATGTTTTTTAAAGGGAAAGCAAAGAGATAACGGGAGAACCTATCAATCAATGTTAAAAGGTACTTATAGCTTTTGCATTGAGGCATTTTAAGAATGTCAATATGGACTACTTGAAATTTGGCCGATACTGGCCTATAAGATTCATATGGAGGGCTTATTTTGCGAAAAGATTTAGATCTCTGACATGCATCACAACTTTGTACAAATTGCTTTACATACTTTGGCATATTTTTCCATACAAAGCGCTTTCTAAGGGATGCCAGAGTTTTCTTAACACCAAAATGCCCTAAAGAGTGAGAATAAGAAATAACAGGAAGAATAAAGGATTCTGGAACAAAGACACGTGGTGAAAGTGGAATAGATTCATCAACGACTAGTGAGACCAAGTCATTCCGATAATAATAGAGTCTTTTTGTAAGCTTAAGACCCGTATTTTCTTGGTTATTTAAATATTTCTGAAGTTGTACATCAGTTTCTTGTGCTGCTTGAAGTTCTTTGTAGTCAATCTTACACTGAAAAAGCTTAAATACATCATTGGCGGAATTATAGGAATGACTTGGTCTCACTAGTCGTTGATGAATCTATTTCCTTAATTTCACCCAGGATTCGTGAGCTTCGCCAGAGACATCAGTGGACTATAACTCCTTAGGTATGGATTTCGTTCGGATTCTCACTCTTGATAGGACTGTTCTCAAGATTTAGCAGTGTGTAGTAGCACCACTCCGGGCTATCTCTCCTTTAGGAAAAAGGCGCGCTTTAGATACCACCACTGCCATATATGTTAGTGGTTGAGAGAGGGACTATTTAGTAATAAAGCACTTTGTACAAAGTTGTGATGCATGTCAGAGATCTAAATCTTTTCGCAAAATAAGCCCTCCATATGAATCTTATAGGCCAGTATCGGCCAAATTTCAAGTAGTCCATATTGACATTCTTAAAATGCCTCAATGCAAAAGCTATAAGTACCTTTTAACATTGATTGATAGGTTCTCCCGTTATCTCTTTGCTTTCCCTTTGAAAAACATAGAAACCTCTACCATAGTGGAGGTAATTACTAGAGAATTTCTACCCATAGCTGGAGTGGTAGGAACTTACGTTTCTGATAGAGGAACGCAGTTTACGTCGGACTTATTCAAGAGTGTGTGTGAGGAGTTAGGATCCCGGCATAACTTTACCTCCGCCTATACCCCACAAAGCAATGGCCTCATCGAAAACTCCCATAGAACATTGTTGAGATCTTTGCGAGCCATGCTGTCGGATGAGTTGGAAGATGTGAAGTATTATTGGCTAGATCTTCTCCCCATTGTGCTATTGTGTCTGCGTACTGCCCCATTGAATTCAGAAGGAATCACCCCTGCCATCTTAATGATGGGTCAAAATCCAACTCTCCCTGGAGCATTAATAGATCAGCTGGAGTCCTCCTTCCCCCTGTCCATGAAAACTTACGCTGAGAAACTAAAATTATTCTTAGGACTCCCTCTGTCTCCAGAATTTACTGCCAAGAACCCCAAAATATATGTGCCAAATAGTCTGCAAGATGCAAAATTTGTACTAGTTAAAAAACAGCAGTATGGCCGAAACAAACTAGAACCCATATATCATGGCCCCTATCCCATAGTAAAGTTATCTGGAAATAATGTGTACATAAATAAGAATAATCAAGTACAATGTGAAAACTTAATAAATGTAAAGCCATATTTTATGTTAAATAATGAATGTGAAGAGTTAGATGATTTATAAAGAAAATATCTATTGGTGCTAAAGTTTATATATTCTAATGCCAGTATACTCTTGTGATAAGTGATATAAAGGTGAAACTTTCATGTAACATGTTGATTACTTTTTAGGTATAGTCATTTTGTTAGATTTAAGTTTCCTCTACTACTTGAATTTTCACTTAATCTTCTCTATTCCTCTAAAATTAAGTATTTTAGAAGTGGCTGGGTGTTCAGGTGTGAATCTCCAAGTAAACTTGGAAATTCACCCTCCAAAAGTCACCACGTGCAACAAATTGGATTCATTAATAATTTGTTTATAAAATAATTTTGTATATTTGATGTGAATACTTCGTAATAATTACGAATATATGGCGAGAAATGCCATAATTGTAAAGTTGTTAACGGTTGGCAAATTGCCCCTCAAAATTACCCATGTCCTTTTATTGTTATTTATATTTGTAGCCCGCCAATTGAGAGAGATATAAACAAACAATCTTAGCGCACGACGCTTTATAAATTTTGTAAATAAATTAATAACTAAATAAAAACTAAAACGAAGTTATCTTTCAATTAATACAAGTGACATAAAATAAGAAGAAAATAATATAAAAATAAAGTTTAAAGGAAAGAAAATCTATACTTTTCGTTGGAAGGCTTAGACCCCAGACTAGTCCTTCCACGTTGGTGTATCCCAGGAGTAATATATATATATAATATATATTATATATATATATATATATATATACTATAGTAGCATTATAATATAACTAGTATTATTACTTTAGTAATAGCTTCGAAGTACTATATATATATAGTTATATATATATATATATATATTATATATATATTATATATAATATATATTATATTCAATTACTAAAAGTCTAAATTTGAATAAAAAGGAATTGCAGTTTATTTGTTATGACGATCTTAACGCCGTGAGATGCATTATTGCATCACCCTATTTTTGGGCATAGGGCATAAAAAAAAAAAAAAAAAAAAAAAAAATCAAAAACGCGCGGAGGTTAGAGGTCCTAATAAGATATTTAAAAACAAAATTTTTTTTATTTATAAGCGGAATCACTCACTCGGCATCAAAGGGTTAAAATGAATGACACTATCGATCAAGAAACCCAATTCAGAGTCGGGTAATTCATCAGTTTCAGGAGATTCTTTCTTGTGTGTATCGTGGTCAGGTGAAAAGATGGAAGAAGCCATTGTTGATAGACAATGGAAACAAACTGGATCCAACGCCAGAAAAGCGATTGAAAAAACAGACATTCAAGTAGCTCAGTAAAGACATTCCAAAAAGATCTTCAACTCCCAAAAAATCCTTGGAAAAAATAAAAAGCGGAATTAAATAAGGAATTAGATGTCATAATGAAAATCGTTTATAAATCAATGTTAACAGTTACTGACGCAACCATCCCATCATTATCGTATAATTATGCCAGATGGCGCTTACAGTTACAGCTTTGCCTCACACTCGAGTAAGTGTTGAGCGATTATTTTCGGATTTTAAAATAATAAAATCGAATTTAAGGCCATCGTTAAAGTAGGATTTGTTTGAAGCAGTTTTATTTTTAAGAAACAACAATTTAAATAAAATTATATTACATATGTTGATATAACTCAAAGAGGAATTATTTTAAAAGTTAGGAAGAAATAAATATATTTATTTTGAGTTTTAAATAAAAAATTCAGTAAAATATTTCTAAATTTTAAAATAGGAAGTCAAAAATAACAAGTGTCACTAACGAAACTCAATCTATTGATAATAAATATATAAACATTTTATAACTTAAGAAAATTAATGATATATGAAAATGGAGATGAAATTTTAATTTATAACTAATTTAGCCAGAGCTGGTAAATTTTAAAATGATGGAGCAGGAGACATTAATTTTAAAATGGTGGAGTCGGAGCCGGGGCTACACAGCCTTGCATAACATACAAGTTCTTTTGACCTCTTCTACTGTTTTCCATTATCACTTTACTAATCACTAATTGTACTTTAATTTCATGAGTACGATTGCTGCGCCATTTTCGCTCTTCACTAATTATGTTGTTACTTGTTATATATTTCCATGCTTATTAAATATATGGTCTTTTAATCGTGATTTCCGATTACATTCATATTTGCACTTGGAACATTTATAACTTTTTATTTCGTATATGCACAATTTTGGTTTTCTTTCACCATTTAAAAGTTTTTTTATCGAGACGACCGTGGTCAAACCTTGACCATAAGGTCGTCCCTTTTATATTAACCGCATCCCAGCACAAGTCTTAGGAGAGCAATGCTCTTCTTAATTATCATTTTGCTCAATTCTAAGCTGGTAACCGACACTGGGAGCTTCTTCAGATGTTCGAGAAGACTTTTCTTGATTACTCCCAGTGCTCCCACCACTATCGGGATCACTATTATATATTTCGATGCACAAGCATGTGTCTTTTTTTGCTTCCTTTCCATCTTTCATACTTCAATTCCTTTTCGAGTTCATAAGCCACCAAGTTGTTGTCTATTATTTTTTTATTTATTGTTTTTTTTCACTCCTCGAAGGGAGGTGTTTATCCCCTCAATCCGTCCGGGTCAAACCATCAGACTCTAAGGATGAGGGATTTTGTTTACCCCCCAGCACCCCTGAACATGTGCCTGAAGTGCGTAGAATGGCACCCCATATCTTCCGCGGAGCCCACATGGATTCCCTCCAAGGCAGGGACAACTCGCCATCCATGCACGCGTCACCCGAATTCTCATTCCGTTCGTCAGTACCCGGTCACCCCGAGCTGTTCAGATTCCTCGCCCGAGACACCGACCCGTCGGAACTGGTCCCGCTAAGAACGTTTCAAGCGTAGTCCCCAAATCACCCGTAGATGCACTCAGTAACATTTAATCATTTTTATATTTTGATGTTTAAGCATGTGTTCCTTTAAGTATTCTTTTCGAATACACTCATAGTCACAATCAGAACATTTAAATAATTTTTTTGTTTTTTTTTTTTTTTTTTTTAAACTTCCTGTTATTGAAGGGTATAATAATTTTCCTTTATGGGATTGTTCGGGATCAAACCTTGATCCTAAGAACAACCCTCATAATTTTCCCTTCTTCGGTGTCTCATCGATACCCCAGCACAGTTCTTAGTATGCTTAAACTCTTCTTGATTACTGTCATACTCAGCTCCAGTGTGGATACCTTTACCGGGAGTCTCTCGAGATGTTTTTCTAGGCTCTTTTTTATTGTTCCCGAAGCACCCACAATCACTGGAACTATTTCAATTATATCTATATTCCACAATCTCCTTAGTTCGTATTTTAGCCTTTGGTATTTCATTTCTTTTTCAATTTCGTAGGCCGAGACTCTTCCATCCCACGGGACTCCGACCTCTATAATCAAGCATTTATTTTCAGTTTTGTTATAGATGACTATATCTGGTTTGTTATGAGTGACTTGTGCGTCGGTTGGTATGTTGTAATCATATAGTATTAAGACTCTGTTGTTTTCCTCTATATTGTTTGGGTTATGTTCCCAGTGGTTAACTGTATTTACTTCTATTTCAAATTTTCTGCATAATCTATAGTGGATCAGTCTGCAAATGTTGTTGTGTCTTTCTGTGTATGTGCCCTTCTGCAGCAAAAACTTACACTCAGATAGTATGTGACATACTGATTCCGACCCTCCACTGCACATTCTGCATTTGTCCGTTATGTTTTGCCCTTCTATGTGTTTTTTGAACCAGTTGGTCCTGAGGGCCTGATCTTGGGCTGCTAGGATGGTTCTTTCATCTTCACTTTTTAGCCATCCTTTTATCATTACTTCATTTGATTTGTACGTGTCAATGAAGGCTTCATCCAGTATGTTTTTATGGTGTTTGGCAAATGTGTGATTTTTCCATTGTTCTAGATTTGCTTCTTCTCTCTTCTCTTTGTATGTCATCTTAGCATTCTTTATTTCTCTCTCCAAACTTTCATTGTTTCTGCCTTCTCCATCAAATCTCACATCTCTTAGATAATCATTCATTTTTTTTATAATTGATGTTGTAGAAGGTTTCAAGTTTTCATGTTCATGCACCCATCCAATGAATCTTCCATCATTGCCCTTCAAATATTTCCCAATTCCTATTATTTCAGATTTGTATATTATATCTACTGTAGGTACTCCCATTCCTCCCTTTTTTCTTGATACATGTATCCGTGGTACACATTGGTTTTTATAGGTCATCTTATGTGCGTGCAGCATTTTTCTGGTCATAACATCCAGCTTGTTTAAGTCTTCCTGCATCCAGTCGATGATCCCAAAACCATATGAGAGTACCGGGATCGCCAAGGTGTTAATGGCTTGCATCTTGTTTCTGGGGTTCAATTCTGTTTTTAAGATTAATTTTAATCTTCTCCTATATTCCTTTTTTATTTTTCCCTTCATTATGTTGTTTTCTATTTTTTCTGACTCTTCTATTCCGAGATATTTATACGTGCGTTCTTGTTCTAACTCTTTAATTATATCTTCTTCAATTTCTATGTTCTCACTTTCTATTCTTCTGCCTTTCTTGAGTAGCACAAACGCACATTTGTCAAGCCCAAATTCCATGCATATGTCATTAGAAAACCTTTTTACGATTTCTATTTGTTTAATGGTTTCTTCTCTATTTGACGAGTAGAGTTTCAAGTCGTCCATATAGAATAGGTGGGAAATTATTTTGGGTTTCTTCTCGTTTCTCGAATTTATACGATATCCATTCTGCAAACCATTAATTAAAGCACTCAGAGGATTTATGGCGAGCACAAATATTAAGGGGGAGATGGAGTCTCCCTGGAATATTCCTCGTTTAATTTTTACTTCTTCTATTTCCAAAGTTCCTTCTTCATAATGGAGATTTATATTAACTTTCCATATCTTCATTGCATTGTCTATGAATCTTATAATTTCAGGGCTAATTTTATATATTTTTAAAACTTCTCTGATCCAATTGTGAGGGACACTATCGTAGGCCTTTTTATAGTCTATCCATACCATACTTAGGTTTTTCTGGGCCCTCCTCGAATTTTCTGTAATCATTTTGTTGATGAGTAATTGGTCTTTAGTTCCATAACTATTTTTACAACATCCTTTTTGTTCTTCGCTTATGATGTTATTGTTATCCAAATGTCCTTGGATCCTTTTTGCCAACACTCCCGTAAATACCTTATATAAGGTTGGCAGACACGTGATGGGTCTATACTTTTCTGGTCTCTGGGTTTCTTCGCTTTTTGGGATCAGCACAGTTTCTCCAGTTGTTAACCACTGAGGAATCTCTTCTCTTCCATTTATAATTCTATTATAACAGGCGGTAAGCGGTTCCAATAGTGTTCTTATTTTCTTAAGCCATACATTTTGAACTCTATCTGGTCCAGGTGTTTTCCAGTTGCTACTCTTTTTAATTACATCTTCAATCTCTTTTTTTGTAATTGCAACATGTTCCATTTGTTCGATATTAGTTGTTTCTTGGCTATTCTTTATTTGCTCTAGCCATTCTGCTTGATTATTAAACATTCTTTCATCTTCATAGATTCCTTTCCAGAATCTATCCACTTCCTCTTTGGGAGGAGGGTTTGACACTTTTATGGAATCATTTCGTAGTTCTCTATAGAACCTTCCCTGATCCTCTTTAAACATTTGATTTTGTTTTTTCTCTTTATCTCTCTTATCATACCTTTTAATCTTATTAGCCTTTGCTATTATTAACATCTTTCTACTTGCAATGGCTTGAGTTATTTGGTTACTCTGTACTGTGTTTTCTCTCCTTAGTATATTTTTTACTCTTCTTATAGTTTGTTCTGATGTTACCACACCACGTCGGTAAGCATCTACTATCGATACCTCTTGTCTTAGTTTACTTACTTCCTGTTGTAGTCTATATTTCCACGGTGGTATCTTTTCTTTGTTCTTGCTTTTTTTTCCTGCTTTCTTGGTTTTGAATACTTTAGCTTTCATAAAGTCCGCTACTGCCCTGGCAACTGAATAATATAATCTATTAACCTCAGTCAAACTACAATTGTCTGGGATAATTCTTGGTAGTACTTTATCTGCTATCCTAGTATATTTCTCCATTTGGAACCAGTTTCCGATTTTTTTTATTTTGCATCTGCCCTGTATTCCCTTTATGAGGTCTTCATCTCTGTATTTTGCTATTTTTATCAGCATTTCCTCCTCTGAGCAAGATTCTTCGTTTCCTGTTTGGACATTCATTATTTCATTCATCAGTTCCCTTTCTCTGTCTGGTTCCAGTTCTTCTGTTGTATTATCCATTATATTTTCCATCTCTTCTACATCCGAATTTTCTGGATCGGTTTCCATTTCATTCTCCTCATTTCCCTCTTTTACTTCCAAAATGTCACTACCAACTATTTCCTCTTCTATTATTGTTGTTTGGTCCTTGTCTAGATTTTCTCTTTGATACAGGTCCCTTATATCAATCAATATTTCCAATTCTTTCTCTTTATCCACTTGTGTTACAGTCTCTTGTTTGTTTTTATTTGTTCTCTCTTGTTTCTTTGTTTGTTTTGTTTTCTTTTCTTTTACCGCTGCGCACTCTTTGGTTCGTTTTCTTTTATATTTTTACTTAATACTTTCATTTCCATTTTATTCTCTACTATGTTTTGTGCTTTCATTTTTATTTCTTCAAGGTCTTCCTTCGTTGGTAATGTAGATTTCATTTTTCTTTTCCCTGTTTCTTTTCGTTCTTTAACAAAATTAAGAATACACAGTTTTTGCTTAATCATAGCTTTTCTGTCCACATTTTTAAATTTTTCTCTAAATCTATATTCCATAAAATCATTTGCACTGAACTCCTTTTTTTCAATTACATATTTCCACAGTTCACTCTTATTTGTTTTGGTTGGTATGAGTTCTCCGATATAATAGCTTTCCATCAAGTACAGATTTCGGGATAGTGTCCATTCATCCTTCTTCCCACTGCTGGTCTCCTCATCATTTTTATTCAGAAAGTTTCCTTGTATGTACTCTTCAACCTCCTCCTCTATCTGTTTTATTTGTTCTTTTGTTATGTTGGTTTTTCCTATCCTGATGTTTGTAGCAATGCTGCTGAATCTCATATCTGGTGTATTTTCTATTTTCTCCCCATCTATCTTTTTTCTCTTTAACATCATTTGTTTCGCTCTTTCACTCGTTCCTTTCCTTGGGAATATTTCATGTCTAGCGTAAGTGAGACACCAAAAAATTTCTTTCTTCTCCCCCTCCGACCACATACTCCTAATTGCACCCCTACAATTGTAAGAGGCTTTCTTTTTTTTCTGTGGTTGGTTATCTGGGTTGGGAGGATCCAAAGGTTCCTCTAACAATCCAGCAGGGGAGGTTGAAGTTCCGGTGGGCTGAACTTCACACTCCTCGAAGGGAGGTATTTATCCCTCATCCGGGTCCAAACCTCAGACCTAAGGATGAGGGATTTTGTTTACCCCCCAGCACCCCTGAACATGTGCCTGAAGTGCGTAGAATGGCACCCCATATCTTCCGCGGAGTCCACATGGATTCCCCCCAAGGCAGGGACAACTCGCCATCCATGCACGCGTCACCCGAATTCTCATTCCGTTCGTCAGTACCCGGTCACCCCGAGCTGTTCAGATTTCTCGCCCGAGACACCGACCCGTCGGAACTGGTCCCGCTGAGAACGCTTCAAGCGTAGTTTTTAAAGCAACCGGTTTTCTCATCCCATAATTGCTGAGTACTCAAATGAATGAGCCACAGGAGATTCCACTCTCCATCAGCGGGACTCGAACATTGGACACCGCGTCGCAGCGTTAACAATAAACCGGATGCTCCAACCACTAGGCCATCCACGTCCCCAAAAAAACCCAGCCCAACAGCGTAAGCGAATCAGTTTGACGTACGGGGAATCGAACTTTCATTGCTCGGGGGACTAGCACTGAGAGACGAAAGAGAAGGATTTCGGGGAGAGGCAGATGCGTGGAAGAGGCACATCCGAAAACCTAGGGAAGGGTGAGAAGCATCCGCCTCTGGAAAACGGAAATGCCACCACACCACCCCAGTGCACAATGAACCGGAGTTGCTGGTTTCTTCTCCAGACCATTATATCATTTCTCTCGAAAATTCGAGGTGTACGAAATTTATTGATATTGATGATGGATCCAGTGAACTGTGGCAAGCATTTCACCCACCTGACAGTCCACCTAATGGAGGGTCTGGTTTGATTTCGATGCACAAGCATGTGTCTTTTTAAGTTTCCTTTATCATTACATTCATAGCTGCACTCACAACATTTAAATAACTTCATATTTCGATGCACATGCATGTGTCTTTTTAAGCTTTCTTTATTACATTCATAGCTGCAATGTACTTTGCTGAACAATTTCCTTATTGCTGTGAATTAACAAAAATATTTTCTGCTGACGCTTTGAAATAATATTCAATTGCAATGTGCACATTTAAACTTTGTTTTGTTATGTATCTTTAAATGGCTTTTCAACTCATCATTGCTTTTAAAACTAAAATTACAAAATCTGCAACTGAGGTTTTTTAGATGACTCTTTTTAATGGTTTGATGAAGCGTTACTGACGTTTGAGGTTTGCTTCTTGAACTCTTTTTAATGGTTTGATGAAGCGTTACTGACGTTTGAGGTTTGCTTCTTGAACTCTTTTTAATGGTTTGATGAAGCGTTACTGACGTTTGAGGTTTGCTTCTTGAACTCTTTTTAATGGTTTGATGAAGCGTTACTGACGTTTGAGGTTTGCTTCTTGAACTCTTTTTAATGGTTTGATGAAGCGTTACTGACGTTTGAGGTTTGCTTCTTGAACTACTTTTCATAATGGAACCCTTTTCTTCTTCTTCTTCTTCATTAACATCGCCAAGGAGTGTCTGCACAAATCAATAATAAATATTACAAAACAAAAATAAAAATTATATGTATGAAGTAGGGTTGGTCCAGGCACCAGGTGCAGTGCGGTGCGTGGTGTGGTTCTGCACACAATTCCAGAGTCCAGGTGCGGTGCGGTGGCAATTGCAAAAAATGACTTTGGAGCGGCGCGGGGGTTGTGCGGTGCGCTCACTCTCTTGCGGTGCAGTGCGGTGCGCAAAATTCCAATGCTCGGCCAACCCTCGTATGAAGCATAAAATTTATGTACATTATAAGAATGTGTTTTAAATATATAATTATTCCTTTCAAAATTTCTTTTAATGTTAAAACAAATTTTAACATTCGCAATACTCAAATCCAAATTTACGATTGTGAATACACAAATAAATAAAAAAATTACAAAATTACAATGATCAAGAATGGAGGCGAGATGGTGATTGATTGGATTTTGAAGTTGTGTATAAAGCGTTTATGGAAATTATAGTTTCGAGAGGTTGGGAGGGCTAGTAATAGGTACTTATATAAAGAGATTATGAGGGATAGGAACTGTAAGAGATATAGGGAATTAGTTTATTGAGTGTTGCTGGAAGATATATGCTGGTATTTTAGTCGAAGTGAGTACGTAGTGACTGAAGGACTGACTGGTGAAGAACAAGATGCAGGCTTCTTTGAAGTGAGTGGTAGAGGATGTGTGGAACAAATTTTTACATTCAAAGATAAATGATTGAGAAAATGAAGAAGAATAAATTGTATTTAGGTTTTATGGATTTGAAGCAGGCGTATGACAGGATTAATAAGGAAGCTCTGTGGCAGATGTTAGTGATTTTTTTTTTTTTTTCAGAAGTCTCAGGGTTAATAGGGAAGCTCTATGGTAGGTATTAGTGATATATGGTGTTGGTGATGGGCTTCTGAATGGAATAAAAGTATGTATGATGATAGAAGCGTCTTCTTAGAATACATGGAGTGGAGTAATTGGAATTGATTTAATATTAATAGCAAGTGCAGGGCCAGAGATGTATCATACCTCCTTTGTTATTCGATATGTATATGGATGGAGTTATGAAATAATTGGTGGGGATGGCAGGGGAAGGTGTTAGAATGATGGAGAATGGAAGAGAGTGGGATGCCCTACTTATTATACGCAGATGATTTGGTTTTGTGTGGCGAATCTGAAGAGAGTTTGAGAGGATTGGTAGGGTGTGTAAAAGGAGTTTGAAAGTAAATGTAGATAAGAATAATGCTATGGTAGTGAGTGAGTCCACAGTGTGAAGTCATGTTAGATGGTGAGCAAGTGGAACAGTCCCTAGTTCAAATATTTCGGATATATGCTGGATGAAGTGGGAACGTATGATACAGAGTGTAGTATAGAGTTGCGAATATTAAGAAGGCCTTCAGACATTCAAATCATTGGTGGATGTAAAGGGACTAAGTCTTGAGTGCGCTATGGTTTTGCATTAGGGTATGTTGTTATCTGTGTTAATGTACAGTAGTGAAACTATGGTATGGAATAAGAGGTATAGATTTAAGACATTAAGAATATAGAGACAGTAAGAAGCCACATGGGCCTGTCGAGACTGTCCCAGTCAACCCACTAACCAAACATGCTCATGGTATAATGTGTAGGTATAATGTGCCAGAATTATAGTAATGTTCCAGATGAACAATCTTAGGGGGCGTGTTGGGTGCAGGGAAGAATGTGTTGTGAAGAAGTAAATGGAGAATAAGCGAAGATACAATGAGCTGGTTTGGTCATATTAAAGGATAGATGGTAGTCAGTTGGTTAGGTGGTTA
>JABUQX010130166.1:0-16755 GCA_015478945.1 Trachelipus rathkii
CCAATATATGATTTAAAATTTACCATATAGGAACCCACCTTTTTGAGTGATGTTACACGGTGCAATATAACAGGTATACATGAGCGCATCACGAGGCAATAAAGATTATTGTGAGGCAAGGGACAATCCTGTCCTCTACACTTTTTTTTTTTTTTTTTTTTTTTTTTTTTTTTTTGAAAATAGTAATTTGACATATTAATACGAAATTACAATTTATTCTTGATCAATACATTGTTTACAAAACACATAAAAAGACCTTCTTAATCCCCCCCTCGGGGGGTTTGACTTCAACTCTTCTATTACAACCCCTTCCTGTTACATTTTGTAAAGAATACGTGGGAATTCATTTACAACTATTAATGTTTGGCAGCATGCTTTTCAGCCGTAGCATTAGATAGAGGAAAGAAGATGAATTTTTTTTGAAGGATACAGTATCAATTGAAATTACCGTCCTAACCTTAAGAATTCGCATGCAGAATAAAGAAGCCCCAACCCCCCTTTTTATTCCATTCTTTTCCTTATTTAAAAATCTATTTATTTCTTTACTTTTATATATACTTATTTTTTTTATTTAACCTTATTTTCTCTTGTTCAGCGTCCTAATCGGTTTGTATGAAAATTCTTACATTCTTAAATTCTCTACTGCTCTTTACCTTGCTTTAAAATATAAACTCTTTTTTACATCGAAGCACCTTGAAAAGGTCCTGAAGTACCTCTTGGCAACAGTTTCCCTACTTAATCTGTTGATTCTCTTATTAACACGGCCCTGCCCTTGTGCGAGATCTTTCGGACAAATGATATGCTATTTTTATATACAACCTGATGTGCCAAACGGCCTACGCATCTAAAGCCACTAATTCTTCAAATAGGCACTTTGATCTGACTGTGGCACTGAGTGCCTCCTTCTGCAACAAGCTTCCTGGCACTGATAAATTTTGGGAACATAAGCACACTTGGAGTAACCCCTTTGTCATTTAGAGGGCTAATTCTCAAACAGTACAGTGGCCCAAGGCAAAATTTCAGTGCCATTTACCCTCATCTCCCTATCATAATCATACTACACTTAGTGTCAGCTATGAGGGGCTTGGTTCAATTTTCCAGCTTGGCCGTTCGAACGAGGGGGAGTTAGGCGTTTTGATAATTTATCAGTTAGGTAGGTTAAATCACGTCATTAAATAATTTGGGCAAGGAACTGGCTCCTCGATCGAATGAGTCTTTTTATTGACCCACAGAACGGAAAATTTCGCCCACTACACACAACTCAGCAGACCGTAGTCGACGTCGCCTGCTAAAGCGGTAGGCGATAGGGACTTTACTAAATCTGTCGTAAAACAAGCAGATAACTGAACCCCATACTAGACGGTGAGCTTACACCAAATCCACTATGAGGGTTCAATACTTCTCCGAAAACTCGCTTAAATCTGCCTAATGTCTGGAGAAGTACCTCTAAACGCATCTTGTTTTTTCTGACAACGTCACAACTCGTATAAATTCTCTTTATCTACCTATGCATGAATCTGAGCAAAATCCGCTTCAGGAATAGATCCAACGTCCGTTTAAATTCCCAAGTGATTTGTGTTATGTTCTCTATGACATCATCCACAGATTTTCCGGTACAATACTAGCTGTGCCTGGGAAGATCATCAACTGCCCAAGACAGCTCCCGCCCCGCATGGATGAACTCCTTGAACAGGCCTCAATCCCCTAGTCTCAAGGCCCCTTATGTAGGTCCTTTCTAACCATTCAGTTCCTGTTCATAGCTATCTCTTTGACAATCTGATTCCATCCTGCATATTCTTTATCATTCCACACTTAACCCTTTTAACTGTATTATCTGTAGTTATCACAAAATTCAGCAAAAGTCATTATCTCACCAGCTTCGCTAAACTATTCATCATTGCCACTATATTACTACTACTACCGTACGACTACTACTACTACCAGCATATATTATTATTATATATAATTATTATTATTATTATTATTATTACTAATTCTAATTTATTATTATATTCAGTCATTATTATTATTATTATATATTAATTATTATATTATTATTATATTATCATTATTATAATGTATTGATTATTATTATTATTCTCATTATATTATTATTATTATTATTATATTATTATTAATTATTTTATTATTAATTATTTATTTATTATCTTTTATTATATTTTCTATTAATTATTATTTTATATTGTTATTGTTATTATTATTATTAATATTCTCATTATTATTATAATTTTTTATTATATCTATATATTATATTATTATTAATTAATTATTATTATTATTATATTATTCTCATTATATTATTATTATTATTATATTCTCATTATTATTATTATTATTATTTATTATTATTATTATTATTATATTATTATGATTATTACTTTTTATATTATTATTCTTATTTCAATTATATATTAACCGCTTTTATTATTATATCTATTATTATATTATTATTATTATAATATGCCTCGCAGTGTTTTGCTCTTAACGTGCGGATTAAAGGGCTCACACCTTCCACTAACGGAATTCAGATGAATTCCATCCACAAACAACCCTCCTCCAGTTGTAACTTCCGGTTTCCACCCGGTATTCTTTTGGCCACGCCCATCCCCATCTTTTATACAAGCAGTTGCATATTCTCCAGTCTCTATAATCTTATCTCTCTCGTTAGCCAAATTCTGTTAAAATTATCGCCAATTTATTTTTAGCCTTAGAGACCAATTTAAATTCAACGTCCAAAAAATTTGCAATGGCAATTCACTAAATTTAACTCCCCGAATGTATGAACATTTGTGGCCTCCTTTTTTGCATAAGCCTGTTATTAACCCCCTGTGCTGGTACAAATACTGTACTTTCCCTATTGCAATTAAGTAAGCATATTTTGTAAATCAAAGAATAATAATTCCTTAACTAACTGTGGTAGTGCCACTTCCACCTCAAGTAAGTATGGTACGTAAAGCGCGAAACTTTGTCTGATTATTCTTCCCCCATTCAAGTGCGCTAGCTATAGCAAGCTCGCTTACCTTCGTGTATAATAGTAACTCCAGTTTTTTCATCATGGAACGACAGATAGGGTGGCACTCAACCATAGCCGCTTTAGCCTCTTGAAATGCTCGCTCGGCTTCTACCCAGGAACCCTGTTTTGGAGCGGGGTTTTTCCCTTCAACATTTTGTTAGTGGTGCAACAATTGGGCGCCGCTCGACTATGTTGTTCGGCCAGAATGTTTATTATAGAACGAGGAATGCTCTAAGTTTTTGATATTTGTTGGCTTTGCAACATTCACCACTGCATCGATTTTCTCCCTTACTAGGCCTAATTCCCTTCTCGCTAATATTGAAACCTAGAAAATCTGTTTCTCCGACTGCAAAGTACAACCATATTTTTTGGTTCATATTAATTTTCATATACTTTATCACTCTATAAACTTTCCTTCCAACATTGCAACATGTATCTTCAAGATCCGAACTGGCAATTAATTGTCATCTAAATAAACAAAAAAACAGCTTTAAATCTCCAAATGAAGATCGACATGAGCGCTGGATAAAGCACTAGAAGGATGCAATTGTGCCCTTGCAAGTAAATAGTTACAAGAACTGTAGTTACCAAAAGGACAAGTATTAGTGAAATATTTCTTTGTTTCCTCGCTGATCGGCACGTTATAGTAAGCTTGCCGAACGTCTAGCCGTGTTATCAACTTGCAATGCTGCAATTGCAGTAAGATATCTTTAATCTTAGGCAGAGTAAAATTGTCAGAGGTTGATCTCTGGTTCAATAATCTCAAATCAACGACTAAACGAACTCTGCCATCCGGCTTTGGCAAAAAACTAGTTGGGAATCCCCAATCGCTTCTCCCCCTCGAAATGACCCCCGCGTCCAATAATTTATTGATTTCCTTTTTGGCCTTTTCAAAAAGATCCTTTGCTATACTTCCACTCCTTAACTGTATCGGCGTGCCTTTGACCTCTACATGGTATGGGTAATTTGCCGCCAACTCGCATAAAATCTCTTCCTTTAAGGGGCACTCTTCTTCTCCCACCCCCCCATCACAGTGCAATCTTCAACGCCCCCTCCCAGAATAGGTACTATTCCTCACCCCCCCCCCCCCCTCCCCTATAGTTTTGTTAGCGTCGGGTTGTGAGCGAGCAGTAAAATCGTCCTCACAGCTGTTAAAATAAGCCCCGCCTCCTTTCTTCCTGTACTTTGTACAGATAAAGCGCCATCTTTTGAGTTGATCCATTTAAATTTAATTTAGGTGTTTTTCTCATAGGGATTCACCAGAACAAGACCTGATAACTTCCCTAAATTAACTTATAACCAATTCGTGATTCGCAAAGGGTATATTTAAGAGACAGCGGCTAGAGAAATATAGAATTTCGTACATGCTTGGAAAAAATCGAAAGCCTCAATTACTACGAAGACAATATCTACGTTTTCGATGCTAGGATCTAATAAATTAATGTCAACCTAAAGCGCGAATAATAAACCCCGTGTTTTTTGAGAAAGGCAATGCCAAGGACATTTAATTTAATATCAGCGGCGTAGGCATGCACATTGTAAAGTCTATTTAACCCCAAATCAATTTTAATCACCCTTTTATTATAAATGTTCATGCAACCCCCATTTGCGGCTCTGGCAGTGCCAATAACTACACCCCCTTATCTAATTCAGACGCTACCACCAGGTCCAGGCAACTTCCGGTGTCTAGCAAATAAGATTCATTATTAGTTTTATCTGAAATATAATACAATCTATCGAAAACTACATCTCTAATAGTGGCAACGATTTTAGTTGAGTTGCCAGAAACTTCCACTACAGTATTACCAGATAAGTCACATGCACTATTTCTTAAAATTAATGATCCCTCATGCTTATCGGAAGGTTAAGAACCTCTTATTCCTAAAGCTAATACAATTCAATTTCAGAAAGGGAATTTCGCCCCTTCATTAATTACAGAATTCATTTTTATCATTATTTTTATCAACAAGTATGGAGTCACAAGTCTGAATCGCCTCCATCCCCGCCTTCTCCCCAGTGATCAAAGTGGGGGAGCAGGTCGACTCCGAGGGGGGAAACAGCGACTCATTCACAAGTCTATTGCTTTCAAAGTAATTATAAGAATTTACAAAACCGTTATCGCCATCATTATGGCTATCATTTCTAATTCTACAATCACTACTATCATTATTGTCATTATTGTTATTAATCTCATCATGCATTGAGTTACAATTAAAAGTTGAAGATGACTCTACCCCTACTGACTTCTTCATGGTTGACTCGTGTGGGGAAGAGGTTGACTCACTAGAAGCCCCTCTCTCACCACTTTGAGTCATCGTTTCAACTGTTAATTTTCGATTCCAGAATGATTGTTAATTAACCCGCTCCTGCCTTTGATTATTTTTGACAAGTAAAAATTTCCTATTCCTATTTAAAATCTATTAATTATAATTAACATTTCCATCATACCCACGATTAACATAATTGCAATTATTACTAAAATATCTATTACTATTATGGCCATTAAGATTAGCATACTCATTATTATTATAAATATTTATTATGATAACTACGTGCATTATTACCATAACCATTACTGCTATAATTAATATTTTCATTATTACTATGGGGATTGTTATTATAAAAATTGTCCCTATCATCAGTTACTCATTATATCTATTTATTAAATGAACTATAACTTTTCTAACCCAATTATTTGATTACATTATAATAATCGTCTTCTACTCGATAGTTAATAATTAATATCTCCCCGCCCAAAATTTAGACTTATTCATACAAAAATGGCAGGGTACAAACAATCACAAAAATATCTACTTACAGAAGCGTCATTTCCCCACCCATTTACCCCCGTCTGGTCCGGGAGTCGCCTCACGGACCAGCTCTTCCATTTTTTGAAATGTTGAAGTTCTGTTGTGGGGGAGAAGGAGTTGCCGGGGGTTGTGGAATTAAGGCATACATCGGGCAATATCGACCTTCACACCTAAATGATTTATGCAAGAATTTCCTATGGAACCTACAAAGGCCTTCTGTACTAGGGCCGGCTGCAACGTTGTTATATGCTAATCGGTTGAAATTTCTTCCTCTGGATTCTTGATCATTGTTGGGGGTGGGGGAATTCTTCGCATTCTGACACATCGTCTTCGCGAGCTCTATGACGCTCTTGGCGAGTGATCTCATCTCTTCAGCTGACTTTTCGTGAGAGATTATCAGTCGACTTATCTCCCTCTCTTGGGCTGAAGTCTCTCTGTTGGGTAGCTTGGTGACTTTCTCTTCTGCTGGTCGTATGGCGTTCACAGGTTGCCATTCGCTTCTCCCCCCCGCGGGGGATTGGCAAGCACCGTTTTGGGAGAAAAATTTGTTAAAAATGTCGTCGGCAATTTCAATTAATTCCTCAAAATCATGGTTCTTCTCTGTCGTCATGAGGGATATCTGTAACTGCTGAGGTAATCGTAAGAGAAAGAGTTCTCTAATAAAATTTTTGCATCGTTGTCAGTTTATTGAATCGAAGCTGCATTAATTCGAGCATTTCTTTTATTCTACTGCGTTAGTCGGATGGGAGCTCTCCCTCCTTCATTCCTGATTGAAAGACTTCTTCTATCTGCGTTCTTAGCGATGGTGCATAGATTTTTTCTATTACCTTTACTAGTTTAGTATAACAATCGTCTTTTAGGGGAAGTTTCAACGAATTTGTAATCTTGCTTGGTAATTTTGATGCCAAAAGTCTTACCCTCTCCTTTTGATCGATGATTTCATTAAGGTTAAAGATCATTGTTGTCTGCCGAATCCACTCTAAGGCCTCAAATTCGTTGAAGGGGGGAATAGCATGAGGGGGAGATTCTTCTTCCTTCCTTTCCTCCCTAAGAGAGTGGCGGGAAAGGGTTGACTCTTTCACCAGGCTTGCTTGCTTTCATTCCCCTTCCTTGGCTTTCGCTTTTCCGACTCTGTCTCGGTTTAGTGACGGAGTTCACCTCTCATTTACCCCCTCGATTAGGAGGGGCTATTCTGGGGAGTGCTGGGGGTCTGACATTGAGACCGAGTCACAATAGCTGCGTAGGTTTCTTTTTTTCGTCTGAGTGACTTTCTTTTTAGACTCGGCATTCTTAACGGGTTTTTTTTTCTTTGTTTAGGGGAAGGTTTTAGGCCTATTGTGATAGGGTTTCTTATTTCACTGTTTTTTCGGGGAATTTGAACTGTTTTTTTTTTTTTTTGTGGTGTTTGTTGTGTTTTGAATTGGCACTTTTTTTTCACTTCACTGTCTTAATTAGGCACTGTTTGAATTAATTCACTGTTTGACACTCTTCAGATCAGTTAGGTATGGGAGTTCAACGTCACTCTGGAACGGTTACCATTTCTTTGCAATAACCCTTGAAGAGTTAATGCAGTGGTAATAAAAGGGAATTACTTTTTATCTTTATTTCTTAAATTAGTTAAATTGAATAGTAAAAATGGTGTCAATATTAAGAACAATTTAAAATGCAATCAATTCATTAATTAACACAATGGGCCAGTTCACAGTTATTAATAATATTGGTGAAGGTTAACACCATAATATTTATAATCAAAACACAATTTTCCGGCCTTTTAATGAGCCGAAGTTAATGCGACTTCTCTTCTTGTATATTGAAGCCTTACTGCCCTTGCCTCCCCTCAAATGCCAGGCATTCTCGGGTAGCATTTTGGTGACTCATTTTTACGACAATGGGGCCGTACATAAGAGTCACCGAATATTTGTCTCACATAATGAAACACCAATAATGATTAAAATTTAACATATAGAGAAACCCCCTTTTTGAGTGATGTTACAGGTGCATATAACAGGTATACAGAGCCATCACGAGGCATACATAATTATTGTGAGGGCAAGGGGAAATCCTGTCCTCACCATATATATATATATATATATATATATATATATATAGTATATATATATATATATATGATATAGAATATATATATATATATTATATATATATATATATATATATATATATATATATATATATATATATGTTTAATTAAAATTATATTTATTATTTGGATCAAATGTTCATTCTTAAATCTTTCCATAAAATATACGATATGTAATTAAAGAAATGACTTTATACGAGAGGAGTAGTTTAGCTGAAGTGAGAACTTTAATCATATCTATCCAGATGAATAGTGAATTGAAAACGTTACTCTTGTCTAGCCTGAGGAATCAGCAGATATTTGAAAAAATGAAGATTTAAGAAATGGCGGGAGGTAAAAAGCCAATCAAAATTTGTAATTCTTCAGCACAAAGATTTATTTAAATAAATGAATTATAATAATAATAATAATAATAATAATAATAATAATAATAATAATAATAATAATAATAATAATAATAATAATAATAATAACAATAATAATAATAATAATAATAATAATAATAATAATAATAATAATAATAATAATAATAATAATAATAATATAATAATAATAATAATAATAATTATTACTATAACCATGTATGTTAATAATTAGGTAGGATGATTTATTATTATTGTATTATCTTTTTTTAGGTCATTTTTTATACTTGTGTTTTATCTACAATTTGGATGTGAGAGGAGTGAATGGGTTTTTAGTTTAAATTGTAATTCTTTTCTATGCATAATTTGTACTGTGACTTTTTAATATAGATTTTTGATATGCTTCTAATTCATCCCTCTTTATCCTCTGTTGTTATTTAAATAAGACTGTTTATCAAACTACTAAAATCAGGAGTTAAAAAACCTCCTCAACAATTAATGCAGATAAAGTGAAAGCCTTTTTATAAATAAGAATATTAGGAGGCGAGAATCCTCCCTTGAAAGAGCTTTAGCGTCGTGTGTTGATTTAATGATAGGTATCTGGTATCTAAAGGCTTTAAGCGGCCAGGCCGCCGATGAGTTCCAACACTTGTTCGAAGAATCCATTAGCTTCCCTACAATTGTCTGGGTGTAAAGTCGGTAGAAGAAAGAATCTTCAGTAACGCAATAAAAATATTCATCGGTAGTGATACAGACCAAACAGAATAAAGTTAGCGAAATAAGTAAAGCGAAGCGAAGCCAGCAAAAACAAACAGAAAGGCACAAGGACGACAAAAAAGCGGAGACTAGCGACCTTGCCAGGATACGAATAAAAGAATCTTCTGATAGAGAATTGGATTGCCGTCGAAGTGGCAAATAAATAATAGAAGAAATTGGATTGCCGTCGAAGTGGCAAATAAGTAGAATCAAGAAATCTTAAAATACGCAGTCAGATTAGAAAAGTAGTAGTAGATAAAAACAGTCTTAATAAAGAGGATAATTAGTTGCAAATTAAAAGGTCATAAACAGTGCATATTATAGCATAGATTAGGTTACTTAATTAACTAACTCCCTTGTCACAAAACCCAAAGGATCGTCTCTCTCAATCACTCCGGTGCCAAAACAATTTCGTGGACAGTCAAAGAACACAGGAAAAAGGCCTCCCAACAAAAAACAGATTCGTTTGCAACCGCAAAGAATCAAAAAACAGATAAGTTCCTAAGAATCAAAAGGGACGTAACAATATTAAATTCTAAAAAATAGTTGTATCAGTAAATTTATGTAATTAAGTAAAAAACAAAAATTTAATAATTAAAACATAAAACTAATTACGTAATTAATACAAAAATTGATTAAAGCATAATTAATTTTAACATTAACTATCTTTAAATAAATGGGTTGGTTGTCTGTTTGTGTAGTTTAAAGGGAGGGAAAATTTATAGAAGCGTAGGTCATCTAATAATTTTATTTCCTTTAACAACCCTTTTCATTTTTGTATTCGGATGTGTCGAAAACAGATATAATATTATATTATAATATTATATTATATATATAATAATAGTAATATATATAATATTATATATTATAAATAATTATATAATATATATATATATATATATATACTATTATATATAATATTATATTATAATATATATATATATATATATACTATTACGCCTTCGTACACATCCGCATTACATAAAACATACAGGAATAGGAGTGCTGTACAGACAGAGAGAATAAGTGAGAGAACAAGCAAACACACCATACGAATTCCTCAGTTGCGCAACATACACACAGCACCAACAGACTTCCCGTTTCATTGGACGCCACCTCCGGTCTCTGAAAGGCAGACCAGCGATCAACGGACAGGTAAAAGCGGAAGGAGGTTTTTCCCCCAAAGATCAACGTTAGCAAGTAGCCTTCACTTTTTTTGTATATATGAAATATATATACATAAATGTGAATGCACATAGAGTTTTATTTTTAAATAAATTTAACAAATCTTAATTACTTTTAACATCTTTAAAAACTTACTGATCAATATTTCTTTGTTAATAACTTCCATTTTTATAATTTTAAAATATATAAACCTATATACATTATAGTATGGTTTATATATATATATATATATTTATATATATAATAGTATATTATATAGATATATATATATATATACTATATATATATAATATATATTATATATATTATTATATTATATATATTATATATTATGGGCTATTGGTAAAAAAGGTTGTGTATCAGTGTGCCCGCGCAAACAAGGCGCTCATGACGGTATACGATCTAACACACAAAATATGACGCAAGAGGTCTGAAAGTATTAGAACGAGCGCGTATTGACCATAATTGTTTGCTCTCGAGTCGAAGGACAAAATGCGTTCTCACTCAGAAACACTTTGAAACCGAATAGTCAGTAGAAAGAAAAAATTTCTTTTTCTTTCTGCATCTATGGTCTTTATACGGCATTTGAGAATCTTTTGGAAAAGTTATTGCTGTTATTGCGTAAATTATTAATCGCAGGAAAGAGACTGCCTTTGCTTAATTATCATTTTAATTATTTTTATTTCTTTTAATTAATAAAAAATAATTAAACCAAAAAACCAATCAATTTCAACATTCGAGCATTGATAATTCTAAAAAGATTTTATATTGATTGAACAATAAACATATTATTATATATAATATAATATATAATATATATATATATATATATAGTATATATATATATATCAATATATATATATATATATAATATATATAATATTATATATATTGAATACATGGTACATTTGCATGTGTACACCTCAGCTTTGGTATATTTTGTATACGTTTGCAGACGTATACAGTGTTGAAGGTTTGCATGCACGGAGAAAGCACGTACGATTTTAGCACGTCGCATGCATAGGGCATTGAGAGCGCTAGAATCACAGCTGGTTTTTATTTACATATTTGAGAATAACCTTGAGATGAGAGAATAGGCATAAGAATTCAATCTACCTTTTCTTCTCTTTGTGAATAAAGGAAAATTGTTTTAAAAAGAATATCGCTTTCATAAGTATTGTTATAATTTTCATTATAAATATAATTTGAGTTGAATTTTAATAATTAGCGATCAATATCATATCAAGTAGTCTGAGCACTTTTAATTTTTTATTTTTTGAAGGAGAATATTTTGTAATTTCAATTAACACTGAATTTGTCATTTCAATTGAAATTGATGTTCATATAATTAAGCGGAGTTTTATATTTTTTTTTTTTTTACAAAACACAATCGAGTAATTCTCAATTTTTTTGCTAGTATAGTTCATAATAGATTTTAATCTCATAAATCTTTATTCCCAAAAAACCATTTTCCTCATTTTTCAACTATCAACAGCTCCACTAAAACCTACTAACCCACTTGCTTTTCATTTTCCATTAACGAGTCATTGAGATGGCGGAAAACTACTTGCAGGTTGAGACGTCCAACCCCTCCACGCCAGAGGAGATGCAGGAGGAAAGGACCGACCTGTTGGGAAGTCCCACGGCGGACGTGGATAAATCTTCCCCACTTGAAAGGAAAGCTATCTCGTCACTGCCCGCAGAAGGGGGGGCAGATACGCTTATCCGAACTGAAGGGAAAGAAGTGAAAGAGCAGGGAGAAGTAGAAAATAGGGAGAGGAAAGGTGAAAGAAAGGATGAAGGAGAAGTGGTGAAAGGGAAGAAGAGAGAGAAAGAAGAAGGAGAATACGAAGCCGCCGCGCTTTGCTCAGGAGGAGCCCGAGCCCACGTAAATGTTTGTAAGAAAAACTCAGAAGAAGAAGAAGATAAGCCTCAGACACAGATATCACTAGTTTGTAAAAACAACGCGAAAAAACCATGTTTAGCTGTGAAGCCCACTCCTAGGGAAACGCCGCTCATATATAGGGAAAGTACAGCTTCCAGTGCAGAATTTTCAATAGAAGCAATGATGGAGTTTGTTAGCTACACAGGTGATAGAGACACTCCATTCCCTCGGTTCATCCAAAAAATTAATTGCCTGATGAATAAATTATCAAAGATTAGCTATGAATGAGCCTTTAGGAAGTTTGTTTGAAAGCAAGAAGATCAACTACATGTTGATAACAAAGGTATTAGATTATGTTGATTCCAGAGCCAATAGTTCCTTGTTAAGGAAAGCTATTTTAAGGAGCTTTGATCCGAATCTGGATACAGAATTTTTGTTGCAGAGAGTAATCGAGTTGGAGAGAGAAATGCCCCTCCACCCCAATTTGGCTGAAGAAGATCAAGAAGAGGTAGAAGACATTTCAGTGCTAGCGGTAACTGATATTAGGACAGAAACAGAGGTTTCGGCCGAAGAACTAAAGGAGCCAAAGTTGGTTCTAAAAGGTGTGAAAAAAGAAACAGAAAAAATAAGTGCGTTGCAACTTGTCTTGAAATCGGGATTAGCAAAAGAGACAGAAGAAAATCAGGGGGATATAACCGAAAAAACAGAGGGAAAGGCAATTTCTTTACCTTCCCAAGTTGCAGTTCGGCCTAAAGAAAAGAAGATAACGCAAGCAGTAGCCGAGTTGTCGGGATCCTCCGAAAGATCGGTGGAAGTATGTGGGGCCAAACAATACTGAATAGATATATATTATATATATATATATAGTTATATATATATAATATATATATATATATATAATTATATATATTATATAGTATATATTATATAACTAATTTATTATATATATATATATATATAGTATATATATATATACTATATATAGTATACTACTATATATATATAATATAGTACTATAATATAATAAATATATATTATATATAGGGCACCCCAAAATACCTTGAATCGGAAAGATTGACATTGTAGATAGCCCGGTGCATGTCTTTAAGTTAGAGTAAGCTCACCCCTTTAAAAAGAAAAATATCGGATTCGTTCCCGTCCAAATCTTTCTCTCTCTCTCTCTCTCTCTCTCTCTCTATCTAGTATATATATATATAATTATATATATATAATATATATAATATACTATATATATATATATATATATATATATATATTATATATATATATATATATATACTATATTATAGATTATATATATATATATATGTATATCTATATATATATGTCTGTAGATATGTTTATGTATATCCAGGTATACCTATTTGCATGTATAGGTGTGTTTGCATGTTCGGTATACATAAGTAGTTAGAAGTAGGGATAAATGGTGAATGAGTTTTAAAACTGAAAATTCTAGTATTTAAGAATAGTTTTAAATTAATCATCATTTCACCAAGAAATAGCCGTTAAAAATTCATTAAAATTTTAAGGAGATAAAGATCCCCTAGTTTACTTTATATATTTGTTTGTAAATTCCAATATAAAGTAACAATTTCCGTTTTCATAAATTCAAGAAAGGTAAAAATTGACCGATCAAAAAGAGTTTTAAAACACAAAGCACTATGTATCACATATTTGTTAAAAAATACTATTCATACGTATATATATATATATATATATACATATACTATATATATCATATATATATTACTATATATATATATATATATATTTATATATATATATATATTATATATATATATATATTATATATATTATATATATATATATTAATATATATATTATATAATATATATGATATATAAGTATAATGCATGTGAATATTACATCTATATACATATTTGTTAATGCATGTACAGCACTTTAATACCTAGGAATGCTTTTAGTTTGATCTAATTTTAAACTTGGTTTGTTTAATTTATCTAAAAATTTCGAGAGTCCAGAAGAAAGTGAAAAAGGGTTTGAATAAGATAAGCACATTTTTTCCAACGATAAAATAATGAAAGTCTAGCATACACAGTTCGAGTTTCTGTAGTTAACCCCGAGGTAAAGGGTTGAAGAAGGCGGAATCCTTATAACCCCGAGAGACCTCCAGAAAGGGGCCCTGAAGGCATTCATGTAGCTAGCATTCCCGAGAAACCATGGTACACAGTCAGTCTAAAGTTAAGCATGTAGGTAAAACCATCGGCCCATCCGGATGCTCTACATAATGCAGGTAGCGAAAAATCTGTACACGAGGTGTACAGGCATTTATGTATACTGTTTTGCTAATAATTCTTTTATTTATTTTAGAAAAAAGGGAAGTCAATTTGGTTCTCCAGACAGATATCTGATAAAAAAGCCGAGGATCGAGCCATTCGGATAGGTCTAAAGGAGAGAGAGAGAGAGAGGAAAATTAGTAAGATTCACACTGGCTCAGAAATTTTATAATGGATAATTCAAGTTTGTTATTTTTTATATAACATTTATTTTACGTATAAGATTTAATCATTTTCTTTTTTATATATATATATAATATATATATTAATATATAAATATATATATATATATATATATATATATATATATATATATATATTTAATATATATATATATATATATATATATATATATATATATATATATATATATATATATATATATATATATATATATATATATTATATATATATATATTTTTTTTTTTTGAAAAAAAACATATTTTTTTTTTACATTTTATTTCGAGGTCAACCACGTTCAGGAAAATTTCAAGCAACGGATATAGAATCCTAAGGTAATTAGCAGCATTTTTAATTTTATTTTTCTTATTTTTTATTGAAAAATCGAACTGATTGATTTCTCCATTCTGTTGGAAAGCCAAGAAAGAATTCATTAACAAAGCAAAGAGACCCAAAATCCTAATCAGGAACCTATAATCTTAGATAAGAGACAGGGGAATAGACCGGTAGGGTTTGTGTCTTTAGAGATTGCTTGAGGACTTTTCACGAGCTTGGAAAGGAATATACCAAAGTAGTTTTTCTTATTTTGTTTTGAATGATGGATTTGGAAGTATGTTTTAGTATAGCTAGCTCTTCTAAAAAGATGGTAACAGGATTGTGGACTCCGAAAGCCCGTCTTATAGAGAAGGAGGTATAGGTAAATTGAAGAGGTCAGAAAGAGAGAAATTTAAAAGAAAAAAAAAATAGAAATTTAAAATTGAAAAAAGGGGCTGCACACTAGTTACATTTCGCTTTTAAAAACTAATAGGGTAAAACACAGATTCAGTCTAGGCCATGAAGCCGTTGCTTCAGTCAATCTTCAATTTACAAAAGAGAATCGGTAAGAGAGGCAGCAATAGAAGATTGCGGGAAAGGCAGAAGTACCCTTCCGACGGGGATAGAAGAGGCGGGAAGTACCCCTTCATGGAAGAGCCAGAGAAGGAGAAAATGTCCAAGTACCCCTCCACAAGTTAGTTCCGATTGACCGAGAGACAGAAATAAGTTCACTCGACCGAAGCAATAATGCTCCCCCTCATGGGGAAGGTGCTAAAAAAGGGTTTTTCAGTCGTGATGATTTCGAGAGTGTCTTTAAAATAGGAGAGAGAAGAAGAAAGATTGCCATGCCAAGAAAGATCGCTAAGGTGACACATTTAGAGTCAGTACGAATACTCCTAATAAAAGAGCAACTTATGTAAGTAACTAATATATACCTAATATATATATATATATATATATATATAAGTACACGGTATAATAATATATATAAGTAATATATATATATATATATATATATATATATAATAACTACTTATATATATTCAAAAATAATGATATATATTATATATAATATATTATTACTATAATATATTATTATATATATATATATATATATATATATATATATATATATATATATATATATATTATATTATTATATATATATATCTGATCAGTTATGAGCGAAAATAGAGAATTATAGAACACTTTTCTTTGTATGATTGATTTTTAACATGTATTTTGTGTAAATATAACACACACATAGCTTGGATTAAGAATGAAAGACAATTTTGAAATTGTTTTTTTTTTGATTTTATTGACTAGTTACTAAGCTTTGCTTGCCTCATCATGAATTTTTCCTTATCTATAATATTACAAAATTTAGGCCAATGTTATGGAAGTTCTGATTGGCAGATGTATCCGGGACAGACATCAAAATTCACACTAAGGTCCTCCTGAGTCAGCCGACAAACCTTAGGAGAGTGTTCATGGACTCAAATAAAGGATTTGGTAGGCTGTAGCTAGGCTCAGTTGGCCCGGAAGTAGTGAACGACAGCCGAAAAGGAGATCACAGAACCGAAAGGCACCGCCTAATGACTGTAATTACGAAAGAATAAATCTCATGGATTTGGTATGCAAATTGCTTTATATTTAGTTGTTTTCATAGTCTGGATTAGGAAATATATTGCACGTTGATTAGGTTCTATAGGTCCTGTAAACGTTTTTTCTCTAGTATATAAATCTTATTTGGGTTTTGCTCCAATTTCAAAGCCACTCTGACAGTCGTAT
>JABUQX010130167.1:0-7500 GCA_015478945.1 Trachelipus rathkii
CGGTGTATTTCGTTCGATTTTCCGTTTGGGTGTTAACCGTTTTCGCATTTATCGTGAAACGCTCGCGTTTTTCATTCTTCATGCAGAGTGTAGTAGGAAAGTTGTGGCTGAATAGCAGGAAGGTGGCTGGTGCGAATTAAATCGTTGGTGAATGTAAAGGGACTAAGTCTTGAGTGCGCTAAAGTCTTACATAGAGGTATATTGTTACAGGTGTTAATGTATAGTAGTGAGACTATGGTCTGGAATAAGAAGTATAGATCTAAAGTTCAATGTGTTCATATGGACAATCTTAGCGGCATGCTAGGTGTGAGAAGAATTGATAAAATGAGGAATGAACGGATTAGAGAGTTGTGTGGTGTGAAGAAAGGGGTAAATGAGAGAATAAATGAAAGTACGTTGAGATGGTTTGGTCATGTGGAAAGGATGAATGATAGTCAGTGGGTTAAGCGGATGTATAGTGTGGCGAGTGTTGTTGGGGAAACGACCGGCTGGGAGACCGAAAAGAAAGTGGATTGAGTCGGTGAACGAATGTCTGAAGGAGAGAAATGTGAGTTTGGCAGAGGCGAGAATAAAGGTGCGTAATAGGAGTGAATGGCGGCGGGTTTTTGTATGGGGGCATGGTTGTGGCCCCACCTGGGAGGGGATGAACCCTTACATTGACGATTTACCATAGTGAGGGTCCGTCGCGGTCCCATGAAGCTCTAGGGTTTATTTTCTGTCTGTGACGAGTTCTTACTAATCAATGTTATAGTGGGCGGTAAGGCTGGGCTTTTCCTTTCGACTTTTGTCATATTCTTCAACTACTTTCTTTTTCAATGCATGACTCGCACCTTACCCCCATTCTTGGGGCAAAGAGGAAGATAAAGAAAGAAATATATATATATATATATATATATATATATATATATATATATATATATATATATATATATATATATATATATATATATATATATATACTCATGCTATATATATATATATAAATATATATATGTAAACATAGATATATTAAAATATAGGGACAGTAAGAAGCCACATGGGCCTATGAAGACTGTCCCAGTCATCCCACTAACCAAACATGCTCTCATGCAAATCCACAAAGCACCCTAGGGCTTGTCAAATTCCTGTAACTAAAATCCACCAATTTGGCTTAGTCAAAAAAAAAAAAAAAAAAATATATGATACCCAAACCATCCACATGCCTTAATAACTAAGTTATGGTCACACATGCAGTAGCTATAACATTAGTAACTACTATAACTAAAAACCAGCCAATTTGGCTTCGTCTAAATATAATATATGATACCCAACCCATCCATATACCTATCCAACCCTTTCTTAAATGTTGCAATTGAGTCACACTCAACAACCTCCTGTGGCAAACCATTCCAAAATTTAACAACCCTATTGCTGAATGAATGCTTTCTTATATCAAGATGGCATGCTTTCTTCTTAATTTTCTTGTTATGCCCCCTGGTCTCCCGTCCATGCTCTACTATAAAGAATTTATTGGTCTCCGTATTATCAATAGATGTAAAAATTTTGTAGACTTGTATCATGTCCCCTCTGAGAAATCGCCTTTCTACAGAAACATTCCTAACTCCTTCAGCCTCTCCTCATAGCTCTTACCCTCAAACCCAGAAATCATCCTTGTTGCTCTACGTTGCACTCTCTCTAGCATATCTAAGTCTTTCTTTAAATAAGGGGCCCAAACTTGTGCACAATAATTTATTGTCTTCAATGAATATAAATAATATAATATATATATATATATATATATATATATATATATATATATATATATATATATATATATATATATATATATATATATATATATATATATATATGTATATATATACCTTGATAGTATATGAATAATAAATATATATATATATATATATATATATATATATCTTTCTTTCTTTCTTCACCTACCTTATTTTCCCAAGATTGGGAGTAAGGAGCGCTACAAGCATCGGAAAAGAAAAGCAGTAGGAGAGTATGACAAATGTCGAAAAGAAAGCCCAGCCTTACCGCCCCCCTCTGTACCATTAATTAGTGAAAGCTCGTCACAGACAGAAAATCCACCCTAAAGCTTCATGGGACCGCGACGGACCCTCACTATGGTAAATCGTCAATGTAAGGGTTCATCCCTTGGCCCAGGTGGGCCACAACCATGCCCCCATACAAAACCCCGCCATTCTCTCCTATCATGCACCTTTATTCTCGCCTCTGCCAAACTCACATTTCTCTCCTTCAGACATTCGTTCACCGACTCAATCCACTTTCTCTTCGGTCTCCCAGCCGGTCGGTTCCCAACACACTCTCCACTATACATCCGCTTAACCAACCGACTATCATTCATCCTTTCCACGTGACCAAACCATTTCAACATACTTTCATTTATTCTCTCATTTACCCCTTTCTTCACACCACACAACTCTCTAATACGTTCATTCCTCATTTTATTAATTCTTCTCACACCTAGCATGCCCCTAAGATTGTCCATCTGAACACATTGAACTTTAGATCTATATTTCTTATTCCAGACCATAGTCTCACTACCATACAATAACACAGGTAACAACATACCCTCATGTAAGACTCTAGCGCACTCAAGACTTAGTCCCTTTACATTCACCAACGATTTAATTGCACCAGCAACCTTCCTGCCATTCACCTTTCTTACTACATTTCACCCTCACCACGATTCACTCAGCTTAACACATACCTAAATATTTAAGCTCAGACACTTGCTCCAGCTGCTCACCATCTAACATAACTTCACACTGAGGACTGTCCTCACTCACAACCATAACCTTACTCTTATCTACGTTTACTTTCAAACCCCTACTTTTACATACCCTGCCAAATCTCTCTACCAATCCTCTCAAACTCTCTTCAGATTCGCCACACAGAGCCAAATCATCCGCATATAATAGGTAGGGCACCCTCCACTCATCTCCATTCTCCATCATTCTAACACCATTTCCTGCCATCCCCACCTCGAATTCTTTCTTCTTTCATAACCCCATCCATATACAAATTGAATAACCAAGGAGACATAACACAACCCTGTCTCACTCCGCTATTAATCCTAAACCAATCACTATTGACACCATTTATTCTTACACAAGCTTCACTATCGTCATACATACTTTTGATTCCATTCAGAAGCCTACCACCAACACCATATATCACTAATACCTGCCATAAAGCTTCCCTATTAACTCTATCATTCATACGCCTGTTGTAAATCCATAAAACCTAAATATAATTTATTCTTCTTCTCCCTCAATTTCTCAATCATTTGTTTCAATGTAAAGATTTGATCCACACATCCTCTACCACTCCTAAACGCACCTTGTTCTTCACCAATCAGTCCCTCAGTCACTCGACGCACTCTTTCGACCAAAATACCAGCATATACCTTCCCTACAACACTCAATAAACTTATTCCCCTATAATTTCTACAGTTCCCCTTTTCTCCCTTACCCTTATACAAGGGTACTATTACCGCTCTCCTCCAATCCCTTGGAACTATACCCTCCATAAACGCTTTATTACACAACTTCCAAATCCAATCAATCACCATCTCGCCTCCGCTCTTGATCATTTCACTAGTAATTTCATCTATACCTGCAGATTTACCATTCTTCAACTTTCTCACACCTACCCATTACCTCCTCCTTACTAATAACCTCATCCCCAAAATACCTATTCCTTCTTGCACCATCAAAACCACACACATTCACTAACACCTCATATATATATATATATATATATATATATATAATATATATATATATATATATATATATATATATATATATATATATATATATATATATATATATATATATATATATATATATATATATATATATATATTTTTGGTATCTTTTTATATATATATATTCACCCTTATATATATATATATATATATATATATATATATATATATAAAAATATAACTAACTATATAATAATAATAATATATGTATATATATATATATATATATATATATATATATATACTAATATTCATATAATATGAAATGGTTTCGTTTGGAAGATACAGATTCCAAAGGGCCATTGCACTTGCAAACGAATTAGAGGTTAAGAAAACTCTTCTTGCTTCTTTGAATGATAACCCATTGTCAATTATATACCAATCCATGTATGGAGATATTGAGGAGAATTGGAGAGATATGGAGAAGAAAGTTTCGGGTACATTACAAAATTTCAATTTGGTTTTGAGAGAAAAAATCTCTACACCTGTGGTTATATTCTGCTCTTTAAGATCCTATGAATGGGCAAAATTTCATGAGGAGAAATTTGGTTTGCCCTTCGATTATTGCTATTACTTCCTCAGAAGTTCTTTTTTTACCTCCAATGGAATGGTTAATAAAGAAAAGGCTGCGAGAGAGATTTTAAAGGACACTGAAATAAGTTCTTCCATTAGGTTTAGTATAGCTTGTTATTACTGCTTTTCTGATGTCATTCCTGCCTTGTGGGAGCAACTACCAGAAGATAAGAGACCTAAAATCGTCAATGGAGAAATATGTACAAATGATTTGGGTAAATGTGGAGATGATGTGATGGTTATTTTATGGAGTAATTTTTTGTTGGGAGAATATAAAAAATGGGAGTCTTTTCTGTATTATAAATTTAAGAAATGCTTTGAGAATGAAATGATATTTACGAATTGTAATTATGTGTCATTTAAAAACTGTTTTGAAGAATTAAATGATGAACAAAGAAAGAAGGCTGTGATTTTATTCAGAAACAAGCTCTGGAATCTCTTCTATGTGAAACATAATTTTGTTGAGTTTAAAGAATGTTTAGAATTTCGGCCACTAATTGAAATAGTGAAGTATTTGCTTCATTCTTTAGATGAGAACCAATTAAAGGTATTCTTTCAGGAATATTTAATGTTGTATTTAGTATTATATCAATTATTAAATTTGCCTTATCAACACTTGTTTCTGGTCACAGTGAATAGATTTTGGGAATTATTATCGAAAAGTGGATTTTATTTTCTGCTGTGTAAAATCGTGACTTTGATGAACGATAAATTGTCTCGTAAAATTTATGATTTTCGTTCCATTTTTAAAGAGTTTTGGATACAAAGTCCTTCGTCTATGAAAACGTTTTTCTTTCGAGTTGAAAGTAATCATTTTCCAGATTTCGAAGAATATGAAGAGTTTAAGGACTTTAAAAAAAGGCTTTGTTGGGAATATAAGAAAAATTATAAATATTTTATATTGAAGAAACTTTTTAATTTCTCTTCATTAACTAGTGAAGATGAAGAAATTATACGACTGATTTTTGCAAGTGCAACCATGGAAGAAAAGTTACGCATTGTAGAATTGAACATATTTGATATTAGCATTTGTGATTTGAAGCGAATTGATTTATTTATTGAATGTTGCGTACCAAATGAAAGGGTTAGAAGTTTCAAAAGTAAGCTATTTAATTTAGATGGTGTATTAAAATCTTTATCGTATTTTATTGTCAACGGTAAATTGCTACAGCTTCAAAAAATTCTTAGTTGGGGTTTGAATGGTGAGGAGTTAAAAGAATATCAACAAAGGTTATTGCATTTAATTTTATCGTCAGGAAATAATGTTCTTCTTTCCAGTCCCAACGATTTAAAATGTATTGGTAAGTTTTTGGAATGGATTTTTTCTTCAGATGAAATTAAAGTGTTTAAGGAAAGCTTGGTTATAAGCGTGGACGATTTGGCCAACAAATATGAGATCATGATGTTAAGTGAGAGGGAATTTCAAAAGATTGATTTATATTTGAATTGGATTGACGTCTCCCAGAAAGAATGTAAAGATTTCAAAAGACAGTTTGCATTTCACGATAAAATAATTGAATATTACAGTAGGTGTGTTTCAAGAGGAGAATTATGTCAAACGGATGAATTCATTCGATGGGCAGAACTTACAGAGTCTGAGATAAAAGATTTTAAAAAACGTTTAGTGTTTATTGAACAAAGAAATGTATCTTCAGCATGTGCTTCTTTAATATTAGAAGGGAAATCGGGGTTTGTTGAGAAATTGCTCAGTTGGACCCAATTTTCAAAAGAGGAAGTCAAGGATTTTTATTTTATTTTGTTAGATGATGTTACTAAAAGGAAAACCAAGTTTTTTAGTGAGTTTCCTTTATCAGAGGACGAGGAGGAAAAAAACTACAGGAAAATTTTTAGTTTAAAAACTGCTGACGTTATTGAATATTATGTGATGAAAAACAAGTGGGATGAGGTTGAAGAAGTTTTAAATTCGCGTTTTTCATCCAAAAAGGAAATCTTCGAGTTCAAGAAAAAGTTTCCTTTAGAAATAAGTTGGTTATATTTAAAGCTGATTTTAGATAAGAGATTTGATGATGTCGACAAGTTCTTTACTTGGACGGGCATTCACGGCAGCCTAAAAAAGAGATTACTGAAAAATATCATATTTAATAGTCGAATTTACCAAATGGTTACAACAATGTTTATGGGAAGTGAGAACGAAATGGAGAGATTATTGAAATGGCTGTCTGCAAATGATTTATTATTGAACAAATGGAAAGAAAGTTTTTTGAATTGGTTTAATGAAACCAAAGTTGAAGGAAGTTGCTTTTATTCCGATTGTGAATCGCAAATAGATATCAACTCATTTTGTTCTTCATGTGAACGTTACAGTCCATCTTCCAAAAATATTTCAGAATTCATTCGTTTGGTGGACGAACATGTCAGTAAATGGAAAGGCAAAGGGAAAAAGAAACTTGAATCTTCTCTTGAAATTAACACAGGACAAACTAAAAGAAGTCGTCATTGTTGACATCATTTTTGAAATTCCTGTCAGATCGGTTCAAAAAAGAATTTTTTTTTTTTTTTTTTTACTTAATCGCAAAAAGTCAGAATTCTTATGCATCGAATGTCTGACACTCTTTTGTTATGTTGTAAGGTTAAATATTTTCATTTTTTGATTTAAAATTTTAAATTCTCTTATTTCAATTTGCTTTTATTTTTTTTATAGTTTTTGCGTAGCTTTAAATTTTATAAAGTTTTGTATATTTTATATACGTATGAAACTCTAATAAATGTAGAACTTGTTTAATTTTATTTTCCACGCACGTAAAGTGTCAGAGAGAAAATGTTTTATTAAATTTCACCCCATTTCTTGTAATTATATACTGAAATAACTATCGACATTCCCATGTTCAGTGGTTTAAAAACATGAAAAGTAGATTTTGGATTTCGAGAAATCATCAGTTCCCCATAGACTGGGGGGGGGGTGCAAACCTGCTGCCCCGAATGTAGAACAGTTAAGTAGCCCACAATCATATCCCCCTCATAAAACCATACAATTTACTCCTTTTATGTATCATTCTTCTCGCTTGAATTACACTATCATTTTTTTCCTTCGGACACACTATTACTGACTCTATATACTTTTTCTTAGGTCTCTTTTGTCACTTCCCAACACAGACTGTGTACTAATTCCA
>JABUQX010130167.1:12500-25342 GCA_015478945.1 Trachelipus rathkii
GTAGGTTGTTACCTGTGTTAATGAATAGTAGTGAAACTATGGTCTGGAATAAGAGATATAGTTCTAAAGTACAATATGTTTAGATGGACAATCTTAGGGGCGTGTTAGGTATGAGAAGAATTGATAAAATGAGGAATGAACGTATTATTGAGTCGTGTGGTGTGAAGAAAGAAGTAAATGAGAGAATAAATGAAAGTACATTAAGATGGTTTGGTCATATGGAGAGGATAAATGATAGTCAGTTGGTTAAGCGGATATATAGTGGTGAGTGTGCTAGGAGTCGACCGGTTGGGAGATAGAAGAAAAAGTGAATTGAGTTAGTAAAGGAATATCTGAAGGAGAGGAATGTGAGTGTTTGGCAGAGGTGAGAAGAAAAGTGCATAATAGGAGTGAATGGCGGGGTTTCGTGAGGGGGTTTGGCTGTGGCCCACCTGGGGCAAGGGATCAACCCTACATTGACGAGATGCCACAGTGAGGGTCCGTTGCAGCATCTGGCATTAAATTTTCTCTAAATATGAAATTTGGACACCATAACTTTTAATTGGGTTCATTTTTAAACCTTTTTACGTTTTTTTTTCATTATCGATCATTTCAACATTTCATTTGTTTCATGAAAATCAGTTAGTGTCGCTTAATTGAAAATTACGTCCGTAGACAAATGTTATATGTATGAAATTTGGAGGCCTATTTTTTCATATTTAGCAACTTTAAAATAAATGTTTTTCTACTGAAATTAATAAAAATCAATGTTTATGTATACGCCTATTTTAACCAATCTTGTTAAAAAATTAAAAGTACTTATTCTTGTACACACTATCAGGATATATATTATATATATATAATATATACTACTCTTATATACTATATACATAATATATACTATATATTATATATATATATATATATATATATATTATATATATATTAAATTGGCAGCCCCCTCCACCCTCCTACAAGAAACGGGCGATCTCGCAGTACTGTGCCATTACAGCAGGCCGAACCCATAGACCTGTCAAAGCGAATGTTTCGAAGTTGCCTTTTATGTCCATTAAACCTGAACAGTTTAGCAAGAGGTGTCCTGTGTCGCCAGGTATGATTTTTTTCCTTCTGTGTAGAGAATTGCTGTAAAATTGGCGAACCTATCATTTTTTTTATTGATTTTTTCTATATTTTATTTTTGAGGTTACAAATTGTTTTTTTTTTAAATTAGTTAATTAATCCTAATTATTACGCTAATTAATAATAAGTATATTTGGATCATGTAATAAATATATTTCGTCTGTAATAGTTTTCCAATCACTTTCAATAATAAAAAAAAAAAAAAAAAAAATATTGCAGGACGCCCATTTACCATAGTAGGACTAGTTAAATATTTACACTAGTCTTCTAAGCAATCATATTTTTAATAATTAACTCAATAAACTCGAAATTATTTTTTATTAATCAACAGGCTAAACTAAAAAAAAATAAAGGTAATCAAGACAGAAATATAAATTCAAACCCAGCTAGTCGATTGAGTAAACTAAAAATTAATGCCAAATGGTGTTGTATTTTTAATTATTCATTTTTATAATGTTATTTCTTAATTTAATCAAGATAAATACATTCGAGTTTATAGAGTTAATTATTAAAATAGGACAGCTAAGAAGACTAATGTAAACATTTAACTAGTCCCACCAGTAGTTTTCAGAGGGAACTATAACTTTCTTTTTTTTTTTATTACTATTGTAAAGTGCTTAAAATTATATAATTAAAATATACTTTTTAAAATACTAGCCTAAATTTTAATGAAAAAAGATAGGAAAAAACTTTATTAAAAATAAAAAATAAGAAAATAAAAATTAAAAACTGTAATAATTATATATATATATATATATATATATATATATAATATATATATAATATATATTATATTATATATATATATTATATATATAATATATATATATATATATATAATATATATATACGGTTATATATATAATATATATATATATATATATAATTAATATATATATATATATATATATATATAATATATATAAAAATAAAGTAAATAAAAAATATATATATATATAGTTATATATACATTTAATTTTTTATTTTCTTTTATTTTAAATTAAAATTTATTTAATATATATATATGGCTCCTGCATACCTTGATTTCTAGTGCCTGTTTCTGCACCCTATCCAGTTCTGGGTAACAAGGGGCCAAGTTGATTATATATGTATATATATATATAATATACTATATATATATATATTAAATATATAAATTATAAATATATATATATATATATATATATATATATATATATATAATAAGGCAATGTGTACACGTGACAGCAAGTGAAGTTAGTTACTCTTTTGGTGAAGAAAGTATTCTAAGAAAGTTTGGTTGAGAGGAATTACTCGTCCGGCATTATTCAGATGGAGATGTCTATGGTAAATAAATACCTTAAGGAAAATATTAGTGATTGCAAGAAAAAATACAGGAAGTACGTAAAAATTTTGTTTGTTTTCTAAAAAAAATAATCTTTTTCATGATTTTGTTTAACTTTAAAAGATTAATTTTTTTGGTAAAGAATTAACAAAAAAAAATTTATTCGGTAGAAGATAGATTTTACACATGCAGAATTTAAAAAATTTGCTTCTATAAAGGAAACAGTTCAAATTTAAAATAAATTTAATATATATAATGTTTCTTCATTGCTTTTTTATCCATTCTTTTTTCTTTTTTTAAAGCAATATATAATCAATCCTCTTTTTTTTATGACCGGAAAACTTATATTTTACTTTCTTTTCTTTTAGAATTTGCACTTGGATATAGGTGCAGTTATGGCGGAATAAACAAATCACAGTTGTTTCGCTGCACCAGTTTGATGGTCCAAGCTCCTACTAGCCACTTTTACCTACTCCTCCAAATCCGAAGCTGTAATTGAAGGCCACCTTACTTGCTAGCGACTTCTCGGAGAATAGTACCAGTCAATGTCAAAGTCCCCTCCCTCCTTTTTTGTTTTTGTTTTTGTTTTTGTTAATAAGTTAATCAAGCTGCTCAATCATTTGGCTAATAGTATATTTATTATATATATATATATATATATAATATATATTATATATTTATATATAAGTATATATATTATATATATATATATTATATATATATATTATATATATATATATATATATATATATAATATATTATAATAATCTTCTTCTTCTTCTTCACCTTCCTCTTTGCCACAAGATTGCTGGTAACGTGCTGTACAAGCATCGAAAAAGAAAAGCAGTAGGAGAACATGACAAACGTCGAAAAAAAAGCCCAGCCTTACCGCCCCCTCTGTACCATTAATTAGTGAGAGCTCGTTTCAGACAGAAAATCCACCCTAGAGCATATGGGACCGCGACGGACCTCACTATGGTAAATCGTCAATGTAAAGGGTTCATCCCCTGGCCCAGGTGGGCCACAACCGATGCCCCATACAAAACCCCGCCATTCTCTCCTTTCCTGCACCTTTATTCTCGCCTCTGCCAAACTACATTTCTCTCCTTCAGACCTTCGTTCACCGACTCAATACTTTCTCTTCGGTCCTCCCAGCCGGTCGGTTCGCAACCAAACTCTCCACTATACATCCGCTTAAGCAACCGACTATCATTTCATCCTTACCCCTTTCCCCAATCAGCTCCACATACTCTCCATTTTATTCTATCTTTTACGCCCCTTCTTCACAGCCACACCACTCTCTAATACGGTCATTCCTCACTTTATAATTCTTCACACCTAGCATGCCCCTAAGATTGTCCCATCTGCACACATTGAACTTTGATCTATACTTCTTATTCCAGAGCATAGTCTCACAACCATACAATAACACAGGTAAAACATACCCTCAAGTAAGACTCTAGCGCACTCAAGACTTAGTCCCTTTACATTCACCAACGATGTAATTGCACCAGCAACCTTCCTGCAATTCACAACTTCCTACTACACTCTGCATCAAACGTTCCCTTTTCATCCAACAATACCTAATATTTAAACCAACACTGCTCCAGCTGCTCACCATCTAACATAACTTCAGACTGAGGACTGTCCTCAATCAAAACCATAACCTTACTCTTATCTCACGTTATTTCAACCCCTCCTTTTACATAGCCTGCCAAATCTCTCTACCATCCTTCTCAACTCTCTTCAGATTCGCCACACATGAACCAATCATCCGCATATAATAGTAGGGCACGCCCTCCACTCATCTCCATTCTCCATCATTAACACCATTTCCTGCCACCCCACCTCGAATTCTTTCATAACCCATCCATATACAAATGAAAACCAAGGAGACATAACAGCAACCCTGTTCACTCCCTATATTAATCCTAAACCAATCACGATTGACACCATTTATTCTTAACACACGCTTCACTATGTCATACATACTTTGGATTCCATTTAGAAGCCTACCCACAACACCAAATTTCATACTGCCATAAAGCTTCTACTATATATATATATATATATATATATTATAATATATATATATAATATATTATATATATATATATATATATATATATATTATAATCTTTAGTAGTAGGACTTTCCTTGTATCTCAAGAGGCGAATATTCTTACCAATAATACTGAATTTGGTTATAATATTAGGATTATTAATAATGTAAATTTATTAATTTAATTTATTTTGTTATTTTTTTGCTGTAATATTCATTTTCGCCATTTAATTTTCCAGACATTCAAAATATCCTACATACCAGAAACCCACCCATAATGCTGATTTCAGCTCAGTGTTGCCAATTCTTTGTGAGCGTGGGGTCCTATGCATGACTAAAATATATATATATATATAAATATATTATATATATTATATATATATATATATATATATATATATATATATAATATATATTATATAATATATATATATATATATATATATATATATTATATATATTTATTTATATATAATATTGTGTACTTAATTATATATTTCTTGTAATATATATTATATATATATATATATATATCTATAATATATATATATATATATATATATATATAATATATTATATATATATATATATATCTTTATATATAATATATATATATATATTTTTTAATATTAGTGGACTTACCATTATATTTCTTTGTATATATATATATATATATAATATATATACTGGGCGTCGTCAGGGGGGGGCAGGGGGGGGCAGCTGCCCCCCCCTAAAAGTGTTTACTCTTATAGAATCTACCTGCGAATTTTTTTTGATCCAACGTCCCGTTCCGTGGGCCGTTATGTTACGTGTTGCGATATATATATATATATATATATATATATATATATATAATATTATAATATATATATATTTTTATTTATTATTATATAATATATATATATCTATATATATTATATATATAATATATACACGAGTATATTGGCGAAGGCTAGTAGCAATCGTCATTTTCTCACATTTCTCTTGCGATACGAGGTCTTCTCACTCTTTTATATGCTCTTTTAATTTGTATATAAGAACTGTGTTGTTATTCTATCTATGTTTTTTTAACGTTGATCTGTATATATAAATTCTAGATTTTTTGTGTTCAGTCGAATTCTCAATTTTTATTAGTGTTTACAGGTTCAAAGTTAGTATATGAAATTATCACTCCGTGAACACCACTCCTATAATTCAACAAGTTAAGTTCAATTTCAATCAGATCATGGAATATTAGGATGATTCCTTGGTACGTACGTTTTTCCTTTTAAATTTAATAAAATTTTGTGTATTTACTTTTTAAAGTAAGGAATTTTGTACACATGATGTTTACTTGTCCATATGATGTAGCTTCATTCTTAAAAAACTATTTTTATTCCAAGCACAGAAAATTACGTGGTTTTCAACAATAGTTTTCTATACTTTAATTTCTGTAACATCTTGAATGCGAGTAAAATTATAGCCTATGACCATATGTGGCGAGATTGTACGCAAGCCAGAAGCCATATATATATATATATATATTATAGTATATATATATATTATATATATATTATATCTATATATATTTATAATATATATATATATATATATATATATATATATATATAATTTGGTATATATAATGTATTTTGTATATATATATTATAATATATATATATATATATTATATATATATTATATATATTATAAATATATATATATATAATTTTATATATAATAATATAATATATGTATATATATATATAATATATATTATATATATATTATATATATATATATATATAATTATATATATATATATATATTATATATATATATATATATATATATAAATATTGTTTCTGTAAATTTTGAAAAGGAGCACACTCAGATAAAATTGGTAAATGTAGCGGTGGAACGAGAAGGTACCAATAAGTTAACTAAGACTACAAGAGGCAATCCCTTCTACTTCGCATATTTCGCATGATAAAGAACCACACCCAGGCCCAGCAACTCGACGAGTAAGAATATGGGTCCAGATTTCCGGAACTAGCGTTTCCAGTAGACTGACAGTCCCACGAAAATTGACATTGGTAGATACTTGGAGCTTTCTTAGATTTTGACTGGACAAAGAAACAGTTCAGTTAACTACAGACCTATAATTTTTTTGGAAGATGCTACCCACTTAAAGAGGAGAATTCAATTATGAATGGTTGGAGACATATTCACCTTAGGTGACATACTCCAGGCGGCTAAAGGGAGCATAATTTTGCAAGTTTTTTATTTTATTCCACCAAAAAAGTTCGGTCAGAAGGGTTTCCTAGGCTCTTTAACAATAGACCTTTCACTAAATATAAAGATGTTCATGCGGTTGTAAGGGATATACAACACAGAGTGGCATAAAACTGCTGCTGAAGCTGCAAGATTGTTCCTACAAGACGTGCCGGTAGACATCCAAATTAACCAGCATTCTAAGAAAATCATAGAAGAAAATAAAAAAATATTATCCTCAATAATTTTCATGTGTGAATTTGTCTGGTAACGAAACGATTTACCGCTTCGGGGTAAGCATCATGATGAGGGAGTGTTGCAAGATTTGCGTTGCTTACGAATAGATGCCGCGATCATCATTGAAAACCACATTTTGAAAAGGGAAGAAAATGCCACATACCAATCAGTTCAGATTCAGAATAAATTCATTTCTCTATGTGGTACTCTACTATAAAGAAAGCATCGTTAATAAGGTAAAGGAAAGCGTGCGCTTATAGCTTACTAGCATATGAAACCGCTGATATTTCTGGAAAGAACAAATTATCCTTAGTGTTTGCGCTATTTCGACAGAATTCCGATGAAGTCAAGGAGGAATTTATTGGCTTTGTAGAACTGAAAGCGCTTGACGCATTGACGATTTTGTCACGACTGAAGAACTAGATCCCGAGAAATGCGTGGGCTTGGGTTTCGATGGCTGTTCCACGATGTCCTGGCAAAAAAGGAGGTGTCCAAGTAATATTGCGGGAAAAGTATAAAAAAGCATTGTTCCTTTTATTGCTCTACACAACAAATCTAGTAGTAAAATGATTTGAACACAACCAGAAATCCGCATACTGTGGTACTATAAAAGAACATTTAATTAACCGTTTTTTTCGCGAGTCGGTCTTGCGAAGAAAATTAATGCAAAAACATCCCAAGCTATGCCAAGACCAGATGGTCTGAACAACACAAGTGCATCAGATTGTTTAGGAGCAGTTTTGTTACGAATGATGCAAGCATTAGAAATCCTTTCCACTGAAGGAAATACCGCCACAAGAAAAAGCGCTTTCAGTTGCATTCAGCGGCACGTAGTCGTCATTCATCATGGCCTAATGATATTGATCGTGAATCGCGAAAAGTAACTCTGCAATGTTAAGAGCCAGTTTAGTAAATGCTCCTCCAATCCAAGACCTTGGATATCGTCAAAACCTCGCAGCACATTCAAGCATATTGTGGAAATGGTTTTAGGAGCCATCGAAAGCTGAAGAAAAATTACCGATGAAAGTGGTTAAAATTAAAAAAAAAAGGAAGCTAATCAAATCACGAGCAACTAGACTTGATCTGAAATACCACGGAATTTTTTGGTAGGGCAGTGCACTGCAGTAACTATCCAGCAACAAAGTCCCACGGAGTTCTGGAGAAGATCGCTTAATAACTTCTGTTCTAGATTCCATAACCTTTTCTTTGGAAATTGTGGGTTTTCTACTGAAATACCCTGCTTATGCATTTGACTATCTCATCCTTTCCACATCAACTCAAAACAATCGATGAGGTAAAGGAAAAGACAGCTTCATTTTTATTTTTACCACTTAGAAGCTATTTTATAAGTGCTAGAATTTGGTGCAAAATTTGGAAAGAAGAGAGATGAATGCGAAAAATTGTTATACCTTTATTGTCTACGAAGGCTTAAAGGAGAACTGAACCTTTCTTTCCGTCGACGAAAAAGGCTTTGACTGATGCTACTCGCCAGCCATGCACCCACCAAGTAAAGTAGAACACTCCTTTCAGTAACCTGCGAAGGATCAAACTTGGCTGCGAATACTATGGAAGACACAAGTTTAAACGGACTGGCTATGATGAGTTTTACACAGAAAATTTTTGTTTGACAATTATGCTTATTTTATTCAAACAAGTAGTTGATTAAATTGCGTTGAACCCAAGGAAATTTTATTTTTTTTAATAATATTAATTTAGTTCATTGTCTATTAGTCAAATTTTTCCATCATTGCATATTGTAATGATCTTCTATTATTTTATTAAAATATTATTTTTAAATATTAATCATTAAATTATCCATACAAATGTTTTCTAGTTTAATGTTTTCTTCTTGATATATTATTATATATGTATATATATATATATTATATATATATAATATGTAAGTTTTAAAGATATGCATATTTAGAATGTATAGATAAAATATATGTTTTATATATATATGAATTATATATATAATTATTTATATTATATATATATATATATATATTATAATATATATTATATATATAATATATATATATTATATTATATATATAAATTATATATATATAATTTATATATATATATATATATATAATATATATATTATATATATTATATATATATTTATTATATATATATATATAATATATATATATATATATATATATATATATATTAAATATATATATATTATATATAAGCTCTATAAAATTTTAGGCTGCCCCCCCCTAGCTTGGAAGCTGGCGAACGCCATGTATATATATATATATATATATATATATATTATATATATATATATATATATATATATATATATATATATATATATATTAGGGATGTACCGGATACCAGAAAAGAGGCCGATACCTATACCGATACTCTAATTTTTTAGGTGCCGATACGATACCGTACGAACTATTAATATAATAAATACAAGTAAATAAGATAGAACATTTTGTGTACTGCCTAGGCAACTTAGGATTTCATTCCCTGTACAGTGTACAACCAATATTTAGCCCTGCACTTTTATTTTGGTTGTGCCCAAGTATATTTATTTTATAATAAAACAAGTATCTTTTAAGGAATAATAAATGCAATTATAATATTAATAACTTTTTATGTTTGTTGTTTATTCAAAAAAATATTCCAATTCCCATTTTCCAGTAAGTATTACAAAGCTAAGCTACTAGTTTTTATGTTTTAACATTTACAAATTACAAGAAGATTCTTTAACTGGCTATAATAATAAAGAATAAAAATAATGAATAAAAGACCTCAATTAATCGCTTGAAAATACATAAAAAAAACGCTATTTCTCAAACATGACATAATAGATAATATACTCCTTTAAAATAAAGATAGATATTATTCAATACTCAAATTAAAAAAATTCTCAAGTGATGCAAAAACATTAACAGGCTTTCACTAGTATCTGGCGAGAGCCTTTTCCTTTTTGGAGTGTTTACATTCCCACCTACAATGCTTGCTCTCAACTGATGAGGGAGGGGCTGATCATTAATTGGTGCTGGCAACACTGATACTAATGGAAACCGTGGCCCTTTCATGCCAGCATGAAAGGTTTCTCTTCTGTAGGCAACATCTCATGTTTTCCGGTAGAGACACTCATCTTCCATTTCACAGATGCCAAAATTGAATTATTGTTTGCTCCTGGTACTGTCTCTTCAGTTATTTCGATGAGGTTCTTGGTGTGATTTCTTTGATGGTGACTGAGATGTCAATGCAATTTTCGGCCATGAAGTTATCAAAGTCTACATATCCAAACCCTCTTCATCTTCAAGTAAGGTTTATTTGCTGAAAAGCAGCATCGTCACTATCAGTGCTGTTTCCAGGGGTTGCTGATAAGGCGCTTCCACTCTGTGAATCTGTTTTTGTTTTTTTTTTTTTTTTTTTTTTTTTTTTACAACGCGAGCAAGCCTCCTGTTTATGTATTTAAATGCATTCTAGAAGTGGTTTTCACCTCGAAGAAGATGCCATTCTTGTGGGGTTTTCAGCTAGCTTTAATGATTTCCTTATTAAAACCTAATTATTTTTTTCATTTTTTTTACAGTTATCACTGCCGCTCACGGGCAGAACCTTATTCCAGGAGGGGGTGTTTGAACGCCTCAAAAAATTCATCTAACCGCAAAATACGCAGATGAGCATAGACGCAGGCTTTAAAGTGAGGAGATTAAATTCAGTAGGAAACACAGAAGATGGAAGAGAATCCACCAGAACAGAGTGGCAGGAAAGAAGGAAGCACCGTAGCGAACTAGTCTGGAGTACTAATATCAACAAAAAACTTCATATCAACAAACAGCACCCTTTGTGCACGAGGGCGTGTAAAGAGATGGTAGCGAGTTGTCATTTCCCCCGAGCAATTGCAGCTATAAATAAATTAGAAAAGAGCAAAGCACTAGAATAAGCCTCAAAGATAGAGGGTCAATTGAACTAGAAAGTACAGGACAGTTTATAGCCTTTTGGCCTTTGACTCGACCCTATGCAAAGACGGGTGAAACAGAGCCCCCCCCAGATATGAAAGCAGTACTCATACAAGGGCGGATGAGACCCTTGTGTAGCTGGAGTAACTGAGAAAGAGGAAAAAATACTCGCAGTCTAAACAGAACTCGCCAGTTTCTTAGATGCCGCCCTAGCAACCGTTGTGATGATGAGGTTTCCAAACATTTTTTTTGTTTTATGTTAAGGCCAAGGATGTTATATTGTCAACAGAGAGACGAGAGAACCGTCAAAAGAGATAGGAAAGTAAGGTGTCTTAAAGAGGGAGATTTGTAGAAGTTGGATTTTAAAGAATTAAATTTCACAAGATTGAAACGACCCCACAGGAGAATTCTATCCAGATCAGAAAGAAAAATAATCGGAAAGACTGAAACGAGAGGCAATTCTAGAAGTAAAAGAGGGAGCAGAACTTGAATGAGTTGAGAAGGAAGGGTCGATCATCAGCATATGAGTGGGATTAGAGTTAGATCTGCAGGTGAGAAGATCATTTGAAAAGCAGGATAAAGTAGGAGATAATACAGAACCCTGAGGAACACACTATTGACAGAAAAAGAATAGTCGCCCCCTCACAACAGCCGATATTAAGCGATTTAAAAAAAAGCTAACGACAAAAGATAACACAAGAAGGAAGGAAACCCCAGGAGGGGACGCTTGGAGAGCGTGACGCGGCCATACCGGTCAAATGCTTGGATATGTCAAGCGCCACCACGCAGTTTCCCGTAGTTCCTAAGAGCGGAAAACCATAATTCTGTTAAATCGGAAAGTATATCACCAGTAGACCTCGAGCACGCGAAAGCCGTACTGGCGATCGGAACGAAGGGAATGAGATTCCAGATGAGCTAGTAGGAAGTCTTTTTGGACACCGTAGCTCCGCCCCTTTTTTGACCTTGACTCACCGTTAGCTCCGCCCCTTTTGACTTGACTGACCGCTGGTCATTTTGACCAACGGTATTTTTACCTGACTTGAACTTTTTTGGGCCACTTTTTTACTCAGCTACCTTCATGGTGTTTTTTTTTTTTTTTTTTTTTTTTTTTTTTTAGAATAAGAGATTTGTGCTTTGCGTCCGCCATTTTGTTTTATATTGCGTTTTGTTAATCTTCGTCATAATTTTCAATCGTCGCGTTCGTCGGGATGAATCGCAAATTCATCGTCGCGTTCGTCGCGTTTAATCGTCGCAGTCATCGTCGTTGTCGCGTTTAATCGTCGCGTTTTTTAACAAGTTCCGCGGAGTCCGTCGCATTCGTAGCAAAGAACCACGCACAAAGAACCACTGCGGTTCCAGCCTGTACCCACCCGCCATGCCCGCAAGGAATATTCCCGCGCAAACGATAAATATGACATCAATGTAAACTATTCATATACTATGAGTCATTTATTTTTACTTCATACTTAAACCATTTTTATTAAAACATTTTCGCAAACCTAAAACTGTAACTCATTATATTATTTAAAACATAAATTTATTAACATTATTTTTTACTTAATACTTTTTACTTAATACTTTTTATTTTATAAATTTTTAAAAATTGTATGTAAGAAGAAAAAATCCAGAGTGTCTGATATATAATCATTTTATTTTACTACAATTGTACGAAATATTTATTAAAAACATAAACTTTACATACCTTAAAGCAGTAATCAGTAAATCAATAGAGGTGTTACTAACACCTAAGGGATTAGTTGCTTTTGTTTTTACTGCTTTACTGCTTAACTTTCTGTTACTGTTTTTAACTTTCTGCTTTACTGCTTTAACTTCTGCTTTACTGTTTTAACTTCTGCTTTACTGCTTTAACTTTCTGTTTTACTGTTTTAACTTTCTGCTTTAACTCT
>JABUQX010130168.1:0-15000 GCA_015478945.1 Trachelipus rathkii
AAGAGTCTCTTTCATGCCGTTCACACCATGTGGTCTCGCACATCTTTCCTCTTGTTATTTTGCTTACTAGAAAACTCTTTATTTTATCTTCCAGAAGTATTTTGGGCGCTTCGGACTCGATCGAAAAAAAGTCCATAATTTTCAGAGGATGACCTCTGCCTCCGAGGAGTGACCATCTTGTCCCGAATTCGTTGCCTACTTTGTAATGGTCTTCCTATGGACTATAGTTCCTGAGAGATAAAGATTTTTAATACAATGTCTGACACATTGTGTTGAATAGAGGCTTTTAATGATAGTATAACTATTCTTCCACTCATTCCATAAATAAACAATTTCACTCTATCGGAATTCGCTCCTCTTCATGGAAGAGGATCCCAATAATATATCTTTAGTGCCTCTTTATAATTTTCGAGTTTTAAAACAGATATAGCATGAGTCTTTCTCTCTCTCCAAAATCATAGTGTATCTGTCACAATACTTTTCCCTGAGATTCAATAAATCATAAACCTGGAACCAAATGCATATAAAAGAATCTCTCTATAAAAGATAATACTCAGGAGTATCGACCTCCATCCCTCATCACTAAATCTCCGTACCTGATTACACAAAGTGGAAACTGTTCTGTTTGGGAAATATCCGTTGATTTTCATCAGCTAATGCTGTAATAAAAAAATAATGTTTTTACATTAAATCTAACTTTCTTTCAGTTACATTTTCCTTATTGGATTAAAGCTATACTAAATTACTCTAAGCATCATCATTTTCATTCTGTAGCTGTGGATCATAACGTGACAATCAGAATTTGTGGTGAAAGAAAGCTAATTCTGGGTCTTTCTCATCGATCAAATCCTAGGCTCAGCTTCGTCACTAGTTATGTTCAGAAAACCTAAGAAGGCTTCTTATTAATAGAGTCTTGGTCCATTATATCGAGCCTCTGGAGATCGCATCACATCATAACACAACCTAACCATCCACAGTACCCTGAGACCCACTTAATGCACACCACGACGAGCTTTTCTCGGTCATCAACATAGGCGCACACCCGTACCTTGGTTCTATTCTCTCTTAGTGGGGGCAAAAAATATCGCTTTGCACATGTTTTTAAAGTTCCTTTTTTCTTCATTAATCTGCTATCTAACCTTCCATTATTTTGATTTAATTGAGATAATCTCTCTAGGGATTGTCCAGTTGTTTGTCTAAGTCCTGTCTTCATCTGGATTTTGGTAATCTTCTGATAATAAAGTTTGAGCTTCAATATTATCGGATACCACACTTATATCACTGATTCATATTAATAACTAGCGAGCCACTTTTTGTGAGCCATTATTGTAAAGTTCCGTGAATCAGTTGAAATCCTTTCATTCTCGCTATTCACTGGGTATATATATATAATATATTATCGATCTTAATATTATATATTGGATCCATCTACACATTATTTCTTAGAGAGGTATCGAATATATGTATCTTTATTATATATCTAATATTATATATATATATATATAATCTTTATTATATATTCTCTATTATAAATTATTATATTCTACTCTATTAATCTCATGTATGTCCTACTCAATAAGTATATACCTGTGTAATTCCTCACATCAGCTATTGTGAGTAAAAAATTTCACTTGCTCTTGAGAAGATATCTTCCATCTCTTGAGCGTGGTGGGTTCGCGCTCGATGCAGGCACCTCTCGATCGCCCTCCATTTTGACCTTATCGACCCCCTGTATCGTATTCATCATATATATATATATCTTCATGATATCATTACATTAAATATATTCTCTTCTATATTCATATACTATAATATTATATTCTATAATCTCTTATCTATATATACTCTATAATCTATTAAAATAGTATATTACTATCTCTCTATATATATTATATTATATAATACTAATATATATATTATACAGATATATATATAAATAATCTATCTACTCCTTAATATATATTATATATCTTAATATATATATTACTATTCTATCTATCTCAATATAAATATCAAATATATATATATTCCTCTCTCAATATATCCATATTATATATATATATATCTATTCATATATATATTAAATATCTAATAAATATATCATATATATATGAATATATCAATATATCTTTCAGATATAGCTAATAAGAAAAATATATAAAGACTTCTTACACTAGCTAAAAATCTAGCAACTCACATATATTATATTATTAAATTATATCTTAATAATTAGCAATATAATATCTATTATATAAATAATTATATTTATTTACTAAATATATAATTAGGATATATATCTATCGACTATTATCTCTTAATATATTATATTATACTATACTCTTATTATATATCTATATATCTATCTTCGTGACCGGCCACTATCCTGGACTTTCATTGTGATTCACTTATACCCCCCCTCTTTATCTATCACCCTTACACCATCATACCTTAACTTTTCTTTTCCCCTGTTATTTATATTAATATTTACTAGAAGTTAATATTTTTGCCTCACGTTTTCTTCTTATTCTTCTTTATCTTCTTCCTTTCCTTCTTATATTCTTCTATCTACTTTCTTTCTTTATATTTACTTCTTATGATATATAATTATTAATTCTTTTCATTTATCATATGTATTTATTCAAATATCACTTAACTACTCACCTATCTATTCCCCTTATTATTGTATATGGATTTTTACCGGGTGTGATCTCATGAGGTCTAGAGTGGCTTGACCTCTAGGTATCTATAAGAGTCTTGATACATTCTTTTATATTAGAGTCCGTGTGAGCCTGTTTACATTATTACTTGTTATTCTTCACTCTATTATCGCATATACCATTATCACTTCTTACTTCTTTATCTTCTCTTTACGTTTCCTTTCACCTACATACACTTTTTTTGTAAAGAAGTCTTGACCTTTTCCTAATTACGCTAGTGAGCTAGTATGTGCATACTTGATTTAGTATACAAATAGGATTAGCTGTTAATAGATGTTATGAACCATTATATAGAATGTCACTTTAAAAAGATAAATATAACTAAATGATAAAGCCCTCATGTCTAATTCTTACCTGGTACATTTGGAAGAATTAATACTATTGCAATATGATAGAAGCATAAACTCACTTATTTCAGTTCTAAATATACTCCCAATGTCCTATATATATATACTTACTACCTATATTTCTCATAGTTTTATAGGGATACTTCGTCACATCTATGACTACATACACTAGAAAAGGGTTAGTCATTTTCTGTTAGTTCCTTACTATTAAATCATCACTCGATAGATAGCAAATTTCATTAATATTTTCCTTCTAATCAGCTCTTAAAGAGCTCTTACAATATAATTTACATTCCCTATCAAAATAGTGTATTCAAATCTAATATCTTTAATATATTCGCTATCAAATTATATTTTGTGTGTTATACTTTCTACGTTTAAATTGTTTTGTACTCGTGTCTTAGTGGCTTTTCCCATTTTTTGAGGTGGTAGAGAGTTTACACGGTGAAGGTCAAGGATGTGGCTCGTGATTTCTCGCTAACAACGACTTAACCCTGGCATATGACAGCAATTAATTTCATAGAATCTATAGGACAGTCATTTGGAGTTATCCAAGTATGCAATTACAATGTCGAGGTAGTATATGCAAGTAGATATGTGATAGCACAAATACACATATAACCAATTACAATTCCATTTTCTTTAATATCTACCATATTCTCTACAAACCGGTTTTCCATGATGAGCTCTATATATACTAATTATATCTAAATTTCTAATGTTAACCAATTACTAAAATAATATGTATTCAACAAAATTGTATCTAATTATTAATAATCTATAATTACTCCTCTGAAATATATTTATTATATCAAATCCTTATAAAGTAAAAAATTAGGTACAGTAATTTATGGCCCGACATGTTCCTTGTTAATTCTATTACAGGTGGTCCAAAATTTTCCCGTTTAAATTAGTTCTCCTTGATCGTGAGACATGCCTGGTCAAAACTCAGACAATAATAGTTGTCTTCTCCTTTCACTACAGTCACCCCTCAGAACAGCTCCTCTGATATCCCAATGTCAACTGTAGCCCGCAACAGCACGATCTCCTATGTTTCAACTATTTCAGTACTTCAGTTGTATGGTATAAAAACACCTCCTCCAGTCCGTCACCTCATGTGTAAACGATGGTTATCCTCAACATCCCTTTCACTGTTTCGATCTATCACTTTATCATCATGTGAGTCTACAGTTTGGTTCACACAACTGCACATCTCGTACCTTTCCACGTCATTTCTGCTTCCCGCAATCGTTTGCCGCGCCTCACTGAAGAATCAAGCTAGAGTTCAGGATATTCTGTATCCCACTCTATCTGATGCGGGGTGTTCACAGTTCGATTAAACAAGAATCAATTTAGTTTACTATAACAATACTTCTTATTCCATACAATAATAATAATAATATATCATTAATAAATAATAATATACTTAAAAATATATAATAATAATTTCAATATATAATCCGCTCTCCCAACGGTAAAAATGCTATCACACATGTGACTATATATCTAAGATCATCATAAAATAAGTCTGAATAAACGCTAGCTAATACAATACCTCGTTACTTTCAATTAATATTAAATAATCGTCCCGTAAGGAATATAATATAATATCAAACATAGTTCACTACATCCTAACTCTTCACATATGCTAATAACTTTCTCTAAGGAAATTTAGCAATCACGTATAATATAATAAATAATAAATATCAATTATAATATAATAATTAATATATTAATTAATAATAATATTACATAATAATAATAATAAAATAATAATAATAATAATAATTAAATACTCTATATTATTTATACTTATAAATTTTATCTACTGAATTGTCCTAGTTTAACGCAACCTAACCTCTCGTATGCGTGTTTCATTACTTATGATATAAGTATAAGTATATTCTCCCTATATCGTGCATTTATAACTCTCATTCCAGCCATTCGAATGTATCTTTACGTACCCTTTATTTTGCTCTTCTAACAGCCACAATTATCAAATCCACACACACTCATGCCCATCACACGCTCACTATCATCTATAGGTTCGTATTTTTTTCTTTCGCTCAAGTCATTTATGGGAGGGTGGTCAGTGACCTATAGCTAGTAACCTCAATGTATATACTATATATATGGTCTATCTACTCTATATCTACTTATATACTCTATATATTATATATATATATAATACTATATATATCTATATATATATACTATATATATATATTCATTTAATTAATATAATATAGTTCATTATATATATTAGTTTATATTAATATTACGTTATTATATTCAATAACTTATATATATTATATATAGTATATATTATACTATAATATTCCTATATATATCTATCTAATCTATATTCTATAATGTGTCTAAATAGATTACATTAATGTATATAAGTTTGTACTAGAGCTGCCTAGGCTTCTTTCAAGCCCTTCATCTTTTATGATATCTATATACTACTACGTGATATAACTACTATCCTCAATGTATGAGTCAAATGAAATGTTCGTCGTGTTATCCCACGCCTTTCACGAGATCATCCTATAATTCACAATAGTATTTTTTTATATTGCATATAATTATATATATGTTATCCATTATCTTAGCGTTCAACTCACAATTCTCTTGAACATGGTACACTCAACATTTTCTTTCATATACAGTGAGATAATTTCTTCGAATACTCACATCTTTTTTAACAATTTCCACGCCGAGGCTTTCCTTATGTTAGTCGAATTATTCCTATAATTATATGTATTTTGTAATACATTTCCTTATTAAATATTTACTGTAATAAACTAAAATATATTAATATAAATCCCAAACTTACTCTCTTAGAAACTAGTACACATAATATGTCGTATATAAAGGGCACAGCTCAAATATTTGAGCTTAATAAATTATTCCGTTTATTTTTGTTTAGATATCTAAAGTATAATAAGATTCAATTAAATACTTCTAGTTTATATATTATAAATTAAATGCCCAAATTAGATTTTTTTACTCTTACAGTTTCATTTACTTTCAAATGTGCTTACTCGTTTTTCTTGAAACCCTCTATTTTCTGCTAATGCTCGTCTTAAGCACTAATCAGTAACAAAATCCCTCCTATTATTATTTTATGTTTACATCTTAAATATTATATATATACTTTTATCTATTATGCTTGGTAAAGTAATTTTCGTTTTCCATCACCCGATGCTGGGGAAATATAAACTTGTCTATAAGTTGAATAGACCCAAATCCTTTTACGTGACTATTCCAACACTGAATTTTATGATTTAATCAACAATCTGCTTCTTCACTGTACTGTTTTTTATCACTACTTTTGAATAAATATTTCTAATCCTCTTTTTTTTTTTTATTCTCTACAGTGATATACTTCTCAGTTTTCAGCTGTTCTTCTCTACCAAGAAACGATATATAATGCTCCTAATAAAAAATTAAACTATTGCTTGATTTTTAGTGGTTTCATCCACATTACCTCCCCTTCCAAGCATTTTGGGGATGACTTTCATATTCCTTTTCAATTAAGTACAAAAAATAGCTCGCATCTACTTACAAAAAAGTAAAACAACCTTACCTAGTTTACCTCACGTGATGGAAGCTTAACATTATACTACTTTCTCCGCCTTCTCTCTCATTCCATAATAATCAATAATATAACTCTTACTTTGGACGTAGTAATAATTATCTGGAGCTGGCCTTACTAGATCTCGTATGGTAGCTGGTACTCATAATCACTACTTTCCGTTGTTGGGTCCACTCCCTGTCTTCATCCTTCGATCGGTCCTTCTATTAATAATCGTTCTCGTTATATATATTCAGATTCAGCGTCTTCACCCTAATTTTTCATATTCTCACTCCTAAGTATTTGACCTGGTGGTATATCTATTTATAAGGTGAACTATCATTTAGTACGTCAATCATTACTTCGAATAATATTTATCGTTCTACCTCAACTGCTTCTTGCGCAGTGTGCGCCATTCTGATGACTTTGCTCGATAGTGTCTAACTCTCGCCTTCATCAGTCCATTTCATCCGTAGCGTCCCGTGGTAAGTTGTTTATATGGCTGCCCTACTTCATGAAATCTGAATCCTTGACAATCTCATGTAATCTCGGTAACTTCTTCTATGTGTATGTATATTCTTGATTCATCATCCAATTGAGGCATTCTCTAGCTCTCGCGCTTGACGTCACAAGCACTCTCATCATTCGAGTATTCATTGTATTGAGTCTGGCACCATAGGCTATTTGATCGTAAGAAATCTATGTGCGGACCTTGTGGCACATGGTTTTTACTCCGTCTCCGTGCCATAGTGTCAATGTTTGAGCGAGTGAGACTACTGTTATCCTCCTTAGCCCATGTTGCATTACGCTTGTGCCCCTCAGGCTCTGCGCGAAATGGCGAGCAGTCTCTTCCATTTACGCAGCCGTGGCTAGATCCCATATATATAGTCTTTAGTTTGGCGTCTTGGCCCAAATTGTTTATTTTTTTTCCTTAGTTCGTCGCGCGGACTAGATTATCTTATGATCCTGGGAGGATTTCAGAATATATGATTTGCATCTTATTATACAGTGGTCTCCTATCTTGTGTTGATATGGTCCATCCCTATATGCCGCGAGTTCTTAGGCTCATTCTCTTTAGTAGAGTAGCATCAGTTTTCGTGGTATTCCCTCAGCTTTGCCTCCTGTCTTATTTACAAGTTTCTCTTGCCTCTGGACATCCAATACACACACCACCTTGCCATTTGCGGGCTAGCTCCTGAAAGACATCATTATATCTTCTGTGGCTCGCTCCGACTTGTTCCCGGCATGGACGGAGCTGCTTCGTTCCGCGAAAACAGTTGTACTCTTTCCTTTTTCTTTAATTCCTCTATTTCTCCTCTTAAGGGACAAGTGTCCCTCTACAAGTGACCTGCTTCGTCACACAAAAAACATCTTTTTTCAAAGGTTCTTCCTTCATCTTGTTCCTGTCTGTTTGTGTCCTGTTGCTGCTGCTGCTATAGTTTGTTTCTTGGGTCTACATTCCCTTGTCCTGGTGCTCGTTATATCCGCATCTCAGGCAACCATCCTCTAATAAACTTCCCAACAAATCTCGGTTTCATGTGTCCTATTTATATAGCAGTAGCATTTGACCTCTCATTTCAATATATTCTCTATTTTTATTGTAGTTTCGGCTCTCTGCTAGCCTGCACGCCTCTCTTCACTTCCCTTGGATCTCGGCGCGATAGTGAGGTCTCTCTTGTGGTTTACCCGTACTCGCACCTCTGTCTGCGTATGATGGTCATTTGCACGCCATCGCGATCCCCTCATTCGGAGTCTTTGCGCAAAGGTGTTTTGCGCGTATACAGGTTGGTGACGGTAGCACGGCACCTTCAGTCCGCTTGACTGTCGTCAGCTTCTCATTGACGTCAACTCAGTTAAATTCAGCATCCTATCAACTTTGTTATCAGATACTTCTGCATGCCGCCTAGAGTTTAATGTGTTCCATCTCCTGTATCCGCCGAGTGCGACGCTTTGGTCACTTGCGCCTCTCCTCTTTTCTTCTCACCTAGCTTCTCAATTTTCTGGAGTTTGCGTGAATCCATCGTCTTCTCTATCCGTACTTGCTGATCTCGTCCGTGCGCCTTGCATCGGCTCAAAGACTCTCCTTGAGAGAGAGAGTTGGTGCATTTTTTAGTTTACGTCATTGATTACTCCTGACTGTGCATACCATTTCGTGTCGGAGAGTTCGAGGGGTGCGCCGTCTCATTGCTACATTGATATTGATGGCCGTCGTCACCTGTGGACCCGGACAGCTGGCGCTGAGTAAATCCGTACCGCAACACATGTTTCTACGTCTTACATTGTTATTAGATATCCTCACTTCAGAGTATATACATGTTCTTCCTCCAGTATTATTCCATCCATATCACTGAAGTGATGTCTAAGTTGGGCCTCTTTTCTTTGGCGACCTCATATACTGTCTTTTTCTTCTTTTAATTTGACCTTACACCAACTCTTTAACCTGGCTATAAATAGTGCTTCATAATCTTTATTTAGTCATCTTCATATATATATGGCTTAAAATATATAACTCTAACTTAATAAACTGGGCCTATACCATCATAAAATTTCTCAACTCCACCTCCCATAACTGAGTTCTTATCTCTTTTCTCATATATGTTCTATTCCGCACATTTTACTCATCAAAATCTTTCTAAGAAAAGGCATCAAACTACTGCTATCTAATCTTACTTACATTCCATATACTTTAAGGGTTTTATTAAAAAACCGCCTTCCATCGTTTGCTCACTACTGGAACAACTTCATCACTTCGACCATCTCTCCGCAATACAATTAAAGATCCTAACTGACCGCTTTCTTATATTCTACTCCCGACTCCTCTAATTCTACGAGCTTTTTCAACCATTTTTTTCCTCCCTTGTCTGGTTGTAATTCGGGGCTTACTTTTCACACTACTCTAGGATCTTGCTCTCACTTTCTGTATATATCCATCGAGTCCCTTGTTATGCGCACACTCCCTGAGCATAGTCCCTACACTACTGTCAATTGACACCACTCATAATTCTCACGAGAGCTTACACTCATCTCCCTCATTTCACTGTTTTCTCTCTGTCTCTTTGAGGATATTGTCTCTTTGTCCTACCTCTACTCCAGATGTCTCATCACAGAATTCACACTTGGTGTGCCGCACTCCACCTCAACATTAGTTCATTCTTAATAACTAATTTACTTAATTCACTTTATTTTGGCACTACGATTCCTCACCTCACTACGAGTATAACACCCCTTTTTTTTTCCTTTTATTCCTTTTCCTACCCCCTGCTTGAGTATTTTCGCTCACTTTATCTTTCTATACATTACTTCTTGCCCACTCCTTCACCTCACTTATCCTCTACATCTTAATCTACTGTCTGTGACTGCTCGCACGAGGTTCTCACACCTTGCATATATCATCTATCTGTTCCTTCGTCCCAACTTCTGAGCCTATGTTATTATCTCGTTTCTCGCCTCTAATCGCCCGACGACTTTGCTCCTCTCATAAAACTTGTTCCTACTCACACCAGTAACTTTTCTGTTTTCCTCACCACAGTGCTATGTTGCGTTTTCACTATCGCTGTTCTTGGTGTAACTGTGCTCCTTCACATTTGCATAGTTTCACCAGTGTCTATAGTGTCTGGTTTTACATATGCACTTGCGTGACCGCTTCACTGCGCATTTTCTCCGATGGTAACATGTGTAATTATCTCTTATCCCTATTTACCTTCTCCTAACATTCATTATTACCAAATTACTTTATCTATCCCCATTCATCTATGGAATCTATTGAAAAATTTTTTTCAAAAACCTCTAACTTCGTGTCAACTTTGATCTTTACCTTGGGATCTTGCGGGTCGCTTTAAGGAATTGATCTTATACTGTTTTTACATACTCCATATCCTTTACAAACTCACTCATTAGGAAATTCAGTAAAACGATAAATATATATACCTCCAAATATGTGTAACCTATGTAACTTATATAGATCTTCTATATTACTATATACTTAACTATAGTATATATTCATTAATACTTAATCTTCATATCATATGGGGTCGAGTCAGACGGGTTGGGGTGAGAGGGTACACTATCGACCCATCAATATCAAGTTTGTGACCGTATCTATACACTGCCCCTCATAGATTGTATTTGTCTAGCACGAACGTTATTTAATCATGAGGTTGTTTACGTTAGTAATATAAACTGAATCAACATCGCTTTATTCCACCTATTCACATCGACTAATAATTCTATATTAATATTATGCTTATATTATTACAGTTTCAATAAGCCATAAAATATTATTAATATTCTTAATATATATATATAGATAATATATATTAATATATATCTATTTTACTCTATATATTATGATATATAATATATATATATATTATATTATATATATATCTATAATCTACACTAACTACGTTAAAATAGGGATAACAAATAATGTACTCTCTTATCTTTTTTCTTCTACAGAAATAAAAGACTTATAACTTAGCACTTATATATTGTCAATTTCTCTTCATGGACACTTCCAATTTTTATTTGTATACAGTCTTTCCTCTTCTTCGATGTAAGTTACAGTCAGAGCTAAACTAAATAAGAACAGGCAAAAAAAAGAAGTTTATTAATAAGTGATGGATAATATAAATTATGCCTTCCTTTTTTTTTTCCTTCCTTAAAAAAAATAATCAGTCTTCTTCTTCCTGCTTGGTGCTTATTTCTAATAAGTAAACAGAAATACACGAGGGTAAATAAATATAAGGTCTCTACAAAATCAAAAAAAATAAAAAAAAAAAAAATGTTCGTCAAGATATCAAATTCCTAAATATGATTCAGACAAAGATCAAAAAAACTAATAAATATCTTATATCCAAAACAATATAGTCTCTCCTCACTTTTGTGTATACCATTGAGACTTTACACCGTTTCGTGTCTTTCGTCTTTACTCTCTTTTATACTTTTGATAATCCTATTACAACTTCCCTATTTTGTCTTCTTTTATCTCCTTCTTTCTCTTCTTTTATTTTTTTTATATCCGTGCTATTTTATTTTATCTCCTATTCTTGTTTTATTTTCTTTTCTCTTCGTGTTCGCAAAGTTTCGAGCTTTAACCCATTTGTTATATTATCTTGTTTATATATGAATAATTTTGCAATTTCTGTTTTTTTAATTTTTAGTAATCTTTTCTACGCGTAGCTGTTCGACAAGTTTCTTACTAATGGATAAAGGCTATACTGCACAGATCAACGCTACTATAATCAGGTATAAAGATGAATCCAGCAAGTTAATTAATATAAACAGAATGAACTAATTCTTTATACAATAAATATAATATAATCAGGACTAAATATAGCCGAAATTATATTTTGTTCCTATCTATTATATTCCTATATTCTACCCGTTTGGTCCGCTTGCATGAAACCACTAATATTATATTTGATATTAGCACAATTCAATCAGAATGTTAACCTTCAATACCTAAGCCTTGCGATACATAAACATATATACCAAAGTATACTTTTTCATTAAATAGCAATATTTAGACACCATTTTCTTCTGCTCAGTAAAATTTATTATAGTTCCGTGTCCAATGTGAGAAGTCAAAATTAGTAAACCAATTTCCTGGAGAGACACTTGAGCTATTCCGCGTCCATACTGTTAACTTATACCAGTTTGGTTGCTGTTGCCAAATTTTGCTCGTGTAAATGATCCTCATTGCTATTGGATCTCTCGGTGCCAGAGGACAGCTTGCCGTGGAAACAACTCATGACAATAAATAGGTTACGCTCTCCAGATCACTGAGCCACTTCACGTAATTAAGGCACTCTGCAATGACTCGTCCCTAATGAGCTACGAGTCATATTTTGTAGGCCCCCAACCACGGCATGACGAGCGTCGACGTGTGCGAAGCGCTATTTTAGGTGATCGACTGGAACTAGTGATTTGGGACTTATATAACTAGACAAATATGTGTCGGCTGACTAAGGTTCATCGCCTAGTAGTAAAGAAGCCACCAGATGATACTCCACAACCTTCTACTCGCTTCGTGTATTCCTAGGCTTTAATTTGGTTCTATTATCATGTGGTCTTACTCAGCTCACTCGTCTTCAACTTTGCTTCTCCGGCAAAAATTCGAGTGTTCCCCCGTACAGTCTCCTTATGAATACCGTAAGGAGTAAGAATGCTGTATTTTCAGGAATCACATGTCAATAACTTGGTTTGATTGATAAACGCAAGAAAGTATGTGGGAACCATTCCATATCTCTGATCTACCTCTCGTAGATAATACACGTTACAATATTCTTCAACGTTTAATATTATCGCCGAGCAATTGAGATAACTAATTAATAGGGTACTTAATATTAATAATTTATATTACATTAATTAATAATAATATGCCATAATCCAAATAATAATACCATAATGGCTATCAAACTCATATCTACACATAGATGACATATTTCAGAGATAAAATACCCCCGCCATACACCAGTAAATGCACCATCGAGGAGGTGACTTATATATTATTGTAAATCATGATACGACTTAATCAATATAAGACGTATAGTTTAGCTAAGGAATAAACCGGAATAGTTAAATAGCAAGTAGAATGATTCAAGGTACAATATTATACTATGAGATGTGATATAATAGATATTTATGAGAACTAAGTATTCTCACATATTGAGCAAATTGTGAGTCTTAGCAAAAAGTGGATAATACTCCTTTAAGTCACTCAAATCAATAATGAGTTCTCAAAGTAATATACGGTCCTTTATATACCACCTTTCACAGAGAGTGGAGAGAATATAATGTGTATATAAACACTAGATATTATGAAATAATAATAATATATAATCTACTTTAATAAAAAAAAAATATATAATATCAATGGAAATAATAATAATAATAAATAATAAATAAATTAATATTAAATAAATATATAAATAATAAAATAATATAATAAATAATAATATAACATTGAGTTAATAATAATCAATTAATAAATAATATCACTCAAAGATTAAATAAATAATAAGATTATGAATTTAGTGATTGATTTGATATAAAGTATATATAATTAGCATCATTAAACTATCATTATAATTTTCTCTCCAGCGTCGTACTCGCCCAACAATTAATCTCTAAGTTTAAAACGTCAAACTAACCTCTCGGTATGCGTAGGTTATTTACCAATTATCATATTAAGAGAATTTCACCGTGCATTATAACTCCCTTCATATCCCACACGACCTATGCTGCTTCAACGCATAACAAACTATCTTAATATCATATATATATATTAATATATATATATAATATAATATATAATATTTATAAACTTAAGATTCGAACAATAAATCTATATAATATTACTATATATATATATTATAATAATATATAATATATAATATATCTATTATATATATTATAAATATATTATATATATATATATAATCATCTATATTTATAATTATTAATAGTATATCATTATTATATATCTTTCAAATTATAAATTGTCATCCGTTACTATCAATCCATCCAGAATTTTAACACAATAGTACTATATCTGTTAATTATTATATTTTTTAATATAACTCAACTATCACTAATTACGATCTTCATTACGCATCAAATATATTCCTTAAATACAGTAGAACATATTCTAATACTCATCTTATTTTTAAACATATCCTATAAGTATTATATATATACTATATTATAATTATATTATATACTAATATATATTTATATTATATCTATATATATCATATATTATATATATATATATATAATCTATTACATATAATATACTAATATAATATATTCTTATATTTATTATATTCCGTGGCTTTGTGCCTACTTTGTTATACCATCATTTCCTATAATTCGCTGCTAATAACCAAGTATCATAACTTCTCAATAATCTCAAGAATACATTTAAATCGTGTAAAAGCCGTAAACGTGAGTGCACCAAATAATATTTACAATAATTCTATTTTTATGCGTGATATAGTTTTCTACCACGTTAATTTTACATTTTAAAATTTTGTATTAATAAATTTAAATAAAAACTGTACAAATACATATTTTTAATTTTCACTTATCAAAATAGCTACCTGATAAACACTATTTTTTGCTCTAATGCTAGTTAGATAATGAAAACTCCCTCCTAAAATAACACAAAATGATTAAACTTTATAACTAAATTGTTTGGAATTAAATCTATTATAACCCGATTACTTACGGGAAATAATATAACTTGTCTTATATAAGTTTGAATATCAGACTCTGAGAAATCCTTTTACCGTGACTTAAATTCCACATCTATATCTCATATACTTATATTATACTATTCATCTAATATATA
>JABUQX010130168.1:20000-32456 GCA_015478945.1 Trachelipus rathkii
CCGATTCCTGAAAACAGCTCGATTCCTCCGATTCATGCCGATCCAATTAAGTCCCATCACTAATATATATATAATATATAATATATAATAATATATTATATATATATAATATACTATATATATATATATATATCATATATCTATATATATATATATATAATATATATATATATATATTATATATAATATATATTATATTATAAATAATATATATTAATATATATACATAGTATATATATTTATATATATAATATATATAAATATATAGTTATATATATAATATAATATATATATATATATAATATATATATATATATATATAATATATATATAATATATATATTATATATATATATATATAAGCCATCATATGAAATCGTTCTACTGCTAACCAAAATCCGCAGTTTCATCAGCCAATATGGAGTAAACGCCAATTTTTTTTTGCAGCGACTGTTTTTCATGATATTTCCACACAAACTGATAAGTTCGTTCTGAAATCAATCGAAACGTCCGACGGTAATACTTTTTGACCTTGAATTCTGTTTCTTTCATTCCAATATCACCACTTTCTACCTCGCAGTTTAATCAGGTCTTCAAAAAATTCCATCATATTACCACGGACATCCTCGGTGACAGTACCAGAAAAAACCAGCACCAGCGGTTTAAAATTTTTGTTTTTTATTGGTTTTATTAGGCTTTTTTGGGTTTTATTGGGCTTTTTTGGTTTTTTTTTTAAATTTCTATTTTTGACGAAAAAATAAAATGATCAATAATAATTGAATTTGATTTTTGCAATGTTATTTTAATATTAATTTGACAAATACTATTAATAAATAGGTATAAAAAAGAAATTAAACACGATAATTTGGTATAACAGACAATTTTCCCAATTCCCCCTGCGAATGAACTGTTGTGGCCTAATTGGTGAAACTTTGTAAAGGTAAATGACATTGCTTATTGTTACAGGTTATTGCTAGGTACGCCATAACAGACTATAATTAAATTATTTTAAATTAAGTTATATTTTAAATTATAGTATTTAAATTTTGGAACATTGTCCATTGTCGCCATCATAATCTGTGGCTCTGGAAGGCTTAGTAATGTAGCTACCAATAATAGTTAGTTGTTACAGAACTAGCAGGCTTGCACAGACAACCTCCCCAAAAAACTGCCCACCAACCCCCACCAGGGTCTGGGTTTTTATGGTAACAACCCTGGTAAATTTTGAGATTTGGAAAAAAATATCTTATATTATACTGTCATTTTGTTTATAAAAAAGGACTAAGGCAATGTAATGAAAGTCAGAAATATTTAAATATATATATATATATATATATATATAATATATATATATATATATATAATAATATATATATATATATATAATTTATATATATGTTATATATTATGTAAATTAAATTCATGTATAAAAATGTTTATTATATTAATACATTTAATATATATAATGTATATATTGTAATATATATAAATTATATATATATATATTATATTTTTACTACTGAATATATATATAGAAAACAGTGTGTACAAATCAAAATGGCAATAAGTCATCATGTAAAAATAAGTGAAGAGTGGTGTCCCACAAGTTTCAGTGTGGACCCACTATTGTTTTCCTCACTATACATAAATGATTTTAGCACAGGGACTTTAAATGCAAGGTTTCTAAATTTGCAGATGATACAAAAGTGGCTACCTCAGTTACGAATAGTGAAAGATGTATAAAGAATTCAAAATGATCTTGGATAAACTTTGGGTGGGCAGATAAATGGCAAATGAATTTTAATAGTAAAAGAGTGCAAAGGTTCTTCCCTAAGTACTCAATAAAAGTTTTACTACGAATATGAATGGGTATTGCTTGAGTGCCTGGTGGACTGAGAAAAAGATTTAGGTGTGATTATACAGCAGTAATTTGAAATAGCTAATCAGTGTTTGGAAGCAAGGAACAAAGCTAATAAGATGGTGGGCATAATAAATCGCAAATTGTTTAAAAGAGCAAAGAAGTTATAAAAGTAAACTGTTTTAATAGCTATGTAGGCCAGTATTAGAGTATTGCGCACAAGTTTGGCCTTATTGAAGAAAGACTTAGGCACGTTAGAGAGAGGGAAACGTAGAGCAACAAGGATACATTTCTGGTTTGAGGGTGCGCTTGAGGAGAGGCTGAGAGTTAGAAATGTTTTCTGTAGAAGGCGAGTTTTCAGTAAGGGAATTAATACAAGTCTACAAAATATTTACATCTATTGATAATACGGGAGAACCAATAAATTCTCATAGTAGAGCACGGACGGGAATCCAGGGGGATTAATAAGAAAATTAAGAGAAAGGCATGCCATCTTGATATAAGAAAGCATTCATTCAATAATAGGGTTTTTAAATTTTGGAATGGTTTGACCGGAGGTTGTCGAGTGCGACTCGATTGCAACATTTAAGAAAGGATTGGATAAGTATATGGATGGTTTTGGGTATCAAAGTAATTACTTGTATAAAGACATAAGGATTTTATTTGTAGTAAGTTAATTAGGATAAAACTTCATGTTAATAGTAAAGTTATTAAACTTGTAATGTATTTAGCATATATTAGCTATAGTTTTTTTTTCTTTAGTTTGTAGCCTTTATACTATGTAAATGTAAGTTATTGACAAGCTCTAGTGTGCTTTGTGGATTGCATGAACATGCTGTTTGGTGATTGGTTCTATTGGCTTGATTGGGGCAGTTTTGATAGGCCCATAGCTTCTTTCTGTCTTTTAATTTCTAATGTTTCTAATGTATATTATAGATTTCTGCAATGATTATTGGTAGTTATTCTGCTCGATTAATTATCGATTACTTTAAATATTTTAATAAAAAATATTGATTATAGATACATCAAAGTTATTTGGGCTATCGGGCATCTGTCTACAACTTGTTCAGACAATTTTATAAATGCCACTTGGAAATTTGTATTTAGGCTTGCTGTGTTATTCTGTATTTCATTAGACCTGCCTGTGTATATTTCTGTATTACGAGATTCGGAAGGTTATAGATACTTTCTTTCATTTTTCTAATATTTTTTCTGTTGGTTAATTTTGTTTTGTTTTTCTTCATATTTCAATGAATAAGGTAATAATATCCAGTCCAAAGTAGACAAAGCCTGTACTAAAACTACAAACATTTCTTTAACAAAAAATGGATCAAAAATGTAATTTAAATTTAATGGATCAATTAAACGTAAATTTTAAACTGTAATTTTTAATAAAAATAATTATAAAAAACACTACGAAACAACTTTTATTTTTCCTCGTTCGCGGTAGAGATGAAAGAACTGTGTTTAAAAACTCAAAATGTGTATTAAGGTTATCAATTATTAATATCTATATTTTATCAGATTATCAATACATTGATAATATGTTTTAATATTTTTAATTTTAATGGAATCTATTTATTATCATCTAGTCAATAAAATTTAAAGAATCATTCATTTGTACTTTTGTATTAAATTTTAAAATTATTTTTTTTTCATTCTCATTTATTTCAAATATTTAAAAGGTAATATCAGTGGAAAATCTGAATAAATGGTAACTAGACTCACTAATAATGAAACATAATATAGTTGTTATTATTGTATATTAGTAATTTTTAAAAATATCTCTCAAATTGTTGAAAATAATAGCTAAAATTAAAAAAAAAACAAAAAAAAAAACACTTGCAGCTGGGCTTTTTTGGGTTTTATAAGGTGACCTTTTTTGTTTTTTTTGGGGTGGGTTTTTTAATGCCAACCCTGCAGTCATATAGGACTTTACCTCTTAAAGGTAAGTCATGGGTTCCGCAGAAAGTTATGGTCTCCAAAATTGCTATAATATTTCTTTTATTTTCTGCAATAATTACTTTTTGGTGTTCTGTCTGCAGCTGAAACGCCTTCCATGATTGATTTAGCAGCTTCGACGGCCGCCAAATGCAATTGACTTACGATGAATGCTAGCGGAAAATGCTGTCAGAAGAAGTTAGCTGTATAAAAAGCACACATCTAGTTGACTTCAAGCCAATATGAAAACGAAAACACATTAAAATTCTTTAGAAAAAATGTAAGTTTATAATACTTTAGTAATTAGTAATTACCACTTCATTATCTATATATTGATGTATCTTTTTAAGTTTTCCTACTAATAACCCTTAAAAACGTTGTCTGGCAAACATATAAGGTTCATTTTTTTATTCACCAAGATTTAGGGGAACAACTGCCTCCCTGTCCCCCTTGAATGCGCCCATTAATATATTATATAATATATATATTATATATATATATATATATATATATATATATATATATATATATATATATATATATATATATATATATATATATATATATATATATATAATATATATAAAATCATACCTGATTGTATTTTACCGGTAATGACCATAAAAAGACTTCCACTATGCCCTCTTTAGTGTAATGTTGAAGTACATTTATCATATCTTCTCCAATTGTAATCTTGTAAAAGAAAAATTTTTGAGCGCCCAAAATTCGGTGCAGTTCTATAAATTCGACGAACCACACTGCTCTGTTATAATGGCTATGAAACGGTTTAACACAAACCGAAAAATTTCCTCCGTTACCATCTGTAGGAAAATGCATAATTTTAATCTCCGTTTGTAATGATGAGTCTTTTTCTGTCCCGATCGAAATTTTTCCTGCGATTTCTCCTTTTTTTAATTTGAAGTCTTTACATATTAGAAATGCAGTTGCATACAAGAGTTTACCCCAATTTTCGTTTAACACTCTTATTGTTATTTTCCCATCGTACTTGTTAGCATTTTTCGTCCAAACTTGGCATGAAAAGTTCTGCGAAAAAGTATCAAAATTGGGACTGACATTAGTGTTATATATATATATATATATATATATATATATATATATATATATATATATATATATATATATATATATTATAATTTTTTTTTTTTTTTTTTTTTTTTTTTTTTTTTTTATAATATATAATATATAATATATATATATATATAATTATATATATATATATATATATATATATATATATATATATATATATATATATTTAATTATATATATATATATTATAATAATATTTTTATAATAAATCTTTAGAATAGATTTATTTTACATATATATATATATATATAATATAATATATATAATATAATATAATACATATATATATATATATATATTATATATAATATAATAATATATATATATATATATATATATAATACATAATATACAGTATAATATTGTATATATATATATATATATTATATATATATATATATATATAATATATATATATATATATATAGATAGATAGATAGATAGATAGATAGATAGATAGATAGATAGATAGATAGATAGATAGATAGATAGATAGATAGATCGATAGATAGATAGATAGATGTGTTGAGAGAACACTTGCCAGAAGTCACAACGCAAAAGGTTGTCCGACCAGGACGAGGTTTTTCAGAATTCTCTCATCCCTCCCTCCCACAAGAAATTGTACGGTTTCCGCAACAGCGTTTGTGCGCAGCCAAGGTTTCGGGAGAAATCCTTAGAGATCATTTCAGGACTCTTTACCACTCAACTACTTTATTTCACCTTTTTTTTCTTACTCTGAGGCATTTTCCCGGCATATGCCTCAGCTTTGCTTCTAGAAGCCGGGGATATAGAAACAAATCCTGGACCTGGAATTTATCTGATCCCAATATGTAATAAAACTGTAGGAAGTAACTCCATACGTTTCAATAGATGCGATCACTGGATACTCAAATCAAACACTGTTCACCTTTCACCACGCTCCCCCTCAAAACACAATTGGATTTGCCAAGTTTGCAACCCCCCACAATAACCCCCACAACACTCACTACACACAAACCCCTAGCATAAGCATATTACAATTCAACGCAAACAGACTCTACAACAAAAACAAAGAAAAAGAAGCCTTCTTGAAAAAACACGATATACACATATCCCTGATACAAGAAGAACGCCTACTTGAAAACTATCCAGAACCAAAATTCTACGGTTACGATGCCATTTTCACACCTCAAATCCCATAATATCACATTCTACTAACTCTTATACACAACTCATTACCATATACAAACACCACCTTACAAACTACAACGGCATTAAATGACAACATCACCAAAATACAATCTTTCACAATATTAATAAATAAAAAGCCAAACAACCTTATAAACCTATGCATTCTCCAACACACCTCAACACACTTCCCTAAAAACTACAAACCAAACCTTATCGATATCACCCACTTCCCAAATCTCATAATGGGAGGTGATTTCAATGTTCACCACCCTACAAGGTACAACGCCGAAGAAGCAGACCATAGAGGAACACACATCATATCTAACCTCGAAAATTTAAACATTCTAAACAACACAAACAGCCACACTAGAATTCCACCCCAAATCAAATTAAACTTACACATCACCAGAAATAACACTATGATCGCCAAACTTACATACCAAACTCCAACGGTCAGCACAAACCGATCTAAACTCCGACCACCTCTCCATCATCATAAAATATTAATACGTTAACAAAACAAACTACCCACTTAGGAAATCATATGCAAACTACAAAAAAGCCGACTGTATAAACATCACCAATTACATAGAAAATAACATACACCCCCCTAAATATCACAAACACATCAACACTCAACAAAGCCATATAATTTTACATTTTTAATCTAAAAAGCTGCTAACAAAAACATTGCCAGAGGATGCATCAAAAAATATAACCCAACCCTGAAATAGACTAACTAATCAAACAACACAACTCATTCAGAAAAACAGCACTCACATCACTACAAACCTTAACACAGATTAAGACCTTAAAGACCCAAATCACTAACTTAATGAAAACATTCTTCGAATAACTTCCAAACTTTCCTCACCAAGAATATCTAACACACGAACAACACCAGAATGTGGAAAACAATAAAAACACTTAAAAACCCAAACAATCCAACAAGCGAACACTCATAAATCCTTCAAAAATTCAAACACAAAACCCCCACTCCACCAAAAACGTAAACATTCTTCCAACTTGCTTTTGCAAAACAAAGTGAAAAACCTACACACCCTCATAACAGGAAAATCATCAAAGCCCTCAAGAAAATGAAATGCAACGACGACCCAACAATAGAAATAACCACAACTAACTTGCTGAAATATACTACAAAGACCCTTAAAAACTATGACAGCAAGCCCAGTTCTTCCTCTCAAACAAACACATCAAACACCTAGATTAGCACAAATATACGACAGTTCCATAAGCCTAAATTTCATTCCCCTTATCTTGAAAAAAAGCTATTATTATTCCCAAGCTGAAACCGGGGAAAAAAACTCTAACCCTTCATCTTATAATAGAGAGATGGGACATTTCTCTATTATCAACACTATGCAAACTTGTAGAAAAAAATCATGCTGAACTAAATAACACCATATATCATCAAACACGAATTCCAATGCGGCTTCAAACAAAGCCATAACCACAACCGCATCCATAAACATCATCCAACGCACAATCAATGGTCTAAACTTCCAAAATTCATTCACAAAATAATAATTATAGCAATCTAAGTAAACAAAGCCTTTGATACAGTACCCAAACATAACTTAATCCACCAAATAACAAAATCAAATAACCCCACAAACCTAAAGAAATTATCTCTAACTTCCTATCAGGAAGAACAGCACAAAAATAAACAAATAGCACAAAATCCCGAACAATAAACATCAATAACGGAGTACCCCAAAGTGAAGTCATATAACTTTATTCAATCTATTCACAGCCGATCTCCCACAACAACAAACAGACAACATAAACATAACTTATGCGGACGACATTACCATAGCTATTGCACATCAGAATCTAAGCACTGCCACAAACCTGACGCAACAACATATCAATCAGCTCCAAACATGGCTAACAGACAACAGAATGCCACCTCACCAAGCAAATCATCAATCACGTTATTCACCACTGATCGCCAACTCTCCACCAAACCCCCTAAATTTACTTAAATAACATTGCAATACCCTTCAACAAAACTCTTAAAATCGGAGTAACATTTGACAATCATCTAACCTTTACAAAATACATAGACAACATAATTTTATTAGCAAACAGGAAGCTGAACAAATTAAGAACCATCGCTGTCACAGACTTCACAAAAACGGACATCCACCACCATATACAAACAATACATAGGTCCGACTCTAAAGCACGCCGCTCTGTCTTGGCACCCATTACTGAATAAAAATAACAAAGAAACTCCAAACAGCAGAAAACAAAGAATCACGAATCTCAACAGGATATACATCAAAAACACTTCAACAACACCTACACGAAGAAACCAAAATACTACAAATAGACACACCTGAATATGATAGGCACACAATTCTTTGCCAAAACTCAAACACCCCAACATTCATGCCAAAATGCCTTCTCCAATACCATCCAATATAGACTTAAACAATCTTCTTTTTCACCACTTCTACTTTACAAACAAATCCTGAACCAAATCCCACCTCCACTAAACAACACATCATACACCAAACAAATCCACACAACATTAACAGAAAACTACCCAAGACGCAGACCACCAAACGACATATTAAACAAACATCAACCAAAAATGGCATCAGATTTCAACTCCCTTCCAAGAGCTAGTCAGTAATACTTGGTCAAATTAAGATGCAGCCGCCACCTAAACTTACAATATTTCAAACACGGATCAGATTCAATATCAACCAAACACGTACAAATAAATGTGCAAATTGTAACCAGACCCCGGAAAACATTTCCTACTTTCTACTCACGTGTCAATCTAACTCTCTACCCAGAGCAATCTGGAAAATTCATCGCTGAATGAACTGTGGACTAGTCCGATTGCGGCTGCGGGATTTTTCGATGCTTTATGGAGGCTCTGAAGACAGGATGGTCAGGAGTGAGAAAGTATATATATATATATATATATATATATATATATATATATATATATATATATATATATATATATATATATATATATATATGCTATATATATATATATACAAAGGTGGGCACCGTTAATGAGAAAGTTAACGCCGTTAATCCTTAATCGTTAACAAAAAATTAACGGCGTTAATCATTAAAGCGTTTATCGGTAAAGAATGTAACGGAAGTTAACGTTAATCGTTAACGTTAACCGTCTTCAAAATATGTAGGAATAGTGATAATAATTATTTTCTTTTATAATGATTGCAGATATACAAATTATTTTAATGAAAAAATTATATATATATATATATATATATATATATATATATATATATATATATATATATATATATATATATATATATATATATATATATATATATATATATATATATATATATAAATATATATATATATATATATATATATATATATATTTATATACCTTTTAAGAAAAGGAACGGGAGGTAGGACAAGAAAAATTTATCATAAATTTTCTTGTCATTCTATAGGATTTCCAAGAAATAATAATAATAATAATAATAATAATAATAATAATAATAATAATAATAATAATAATAATAATAATAATAATAATAATAATAATAATAATAATAATAATAATAATAATAATAATAATAATAATAATAATAATAATAATAATAATAATAATAACTAATAATAATACTAATAATAATAATAGTAATAATAATAATAATAATAAAAATAATAATAATAATAATAATAATAATAATAATAATAATAATAATAATAATAATAATAATAATAATAATAATAATAATAATAATAATAATAATAATAATAAAAATAAAATAATAATAATAACAAAAATAATAATAATAATAATAATAATAATAATAATAATAATAATAATAATAATAATAATAATAATAATAATAATAATAATAATAATAATAATAATATTAATAATAATAATAATAATAATAATAATAATAATAATAATAATAATAATAATAATAATAATAATAATAATAATAATAATAATAATAATATCCCTAACAATATTAATAATGATATTAAGCTTATCAGACTTAAATAATTTACTCTTTGACCTAGCAGATTCTTCTGCCGCTTACCAAAGAATACTTCCAAAGCGTAAATACCTTAATTAATACTTAAAAGTAAATTATTGCAAAAATAATAGGATATACCAACTTATAGTTTTAAACAAATATAATATTTTGATAAATTACAACGCATATTAGGCCGACTTCTTATATTTTCACTAGTCACAAAAGAAGCAAGTTCAAGTAACGAACGAAAGAAGTTAATGACCCATTGAACGGGCAACAGTAACTATCTTTTTTTCTTCAGCGAACTAATAAGAAATGAGAATACAGCAAAAGAAAAACATGTTAAACATTACTAAACGAGAATCTAATACAATTTAAAATCTGATAAGAAAATATTTTATAAACTCGTAAATTAAGGTAACGGTTAACGGATTTAGTGGAAAATTTTAACTCGTTAACGTTAATTCACAAATGAAACTCGTTAATAGTCCGTTAATTCTTTTCGAAATTAACGAAAGTTAAAAGTTACCGGAAAAATTAACGAGTTAATTAACGGATTAACGATTTAATGCGTTAATGCCACCTTTGTATATATATATATATATATATATATATATATATATATATATATATATATATATATATATATATATATATATATATATATATATATATATATATATATTTATATAACATAAACAATAAATATAGGGAAAGATTTACTTTCAAACGGAACTTCGTTCGTAACACAATAGATTGTGTTCGTAAGTAGATATAAATGAAGCCCGTGACGTCATAGTCTAACGTCAGAGTCTTCGTGCGTCACGTTATACTGTGACGTCAGAAATAGCATAGGTTACGCTTCTCGTCAGTGTTATTTAAATATATATATATATATATATATATATATATATATATATATATATATATATATATATACTATATATATATATATATATATATATATATATATATATATATATATATATATATATATATATATATATATATATATATATATCACTTTAACTTGCTAACACGCGGTAAGAAATGTAACATCAATATAACCCCTAAAGAATGTAAACTACTTTAACGCAATATCATTTATTATTTAAAACTTATTAAAAAACTTATTAAAAACCTTATTAAAAAACTGCCGGACCTTATTCAATCTTATGGCGTGCGCGACTAATTTGATACATTCTAATTTTGTTCAGTGACTGGATGTGTTCGGATTTTGTTGGTTTTCTCCTTTGATTTTATTCACTATAATTTTCCATTTTTTATCAGTTAAAAGGATGTTGTTGAGAATAGGGTCTATTTTCATTTCTCCCTCTATTACATTCATATGTTTTTGTTTTGTATTATAAATCAGGAAGCTCTCTAATAATTTTCGTTTAAATGTGTTTCCATTTTTTTGAAGAATCTGGTAGTTTTTTTCATTTATTTGGTGATTAAATTGGCTTCTGTGTTTAACCAATGCGGAATTTAAATTATCTGTTTGATCATAACCATGTTGGTATATTCTTCTTTTTATATCGACCGATTCTCATATATATGTGTTAGGACAACCTGTGCAACCAATATTGTAAATTCCCGGGATGGGCTGAGCCGAAGTGGAGTCTGCAATGTCTGTGCATTGAAGGAATGTCTTTAAATTGGTTATGTTTTTCACAGGTTGTATGTTCGGTGGTAGTAGGTATCTGTATTTATGGGGACCATCTGTTGGTATATTGATATAAATATTAGGTGCTGTGACCGTGTTGTCCTGTAGACTGTTGTAGAACGATTTCTTTGCTCTGTTTAGTGCTTTGTGAAAGATTTTACTTGGGTAATGCAGTTTAGAAAAGACTTCTTTGATGTGATCCAATTCTCCCTCCAGCTTGGCAGGACTACAAATTCTAAGAGCTCTAAGTATTTGTGAAGAAATCACGGACATTTTTGTATTATAAGAGTAGGTGGGTGGAGAGCCAATTTATATAGGATTACACATGAGTTGGTTTCCTATACACCGTTGTAATAGGTCTGAAGTTATCATCTATTTTAATCACTATATCTAAAAATGGTAATGTATTTCTGTTGGCCATTCTAACGTGAACTTTATGGTAGGAATTTGTTGGTTAAGGTGATTCAGCATGACTTGGGGGTCTAGTTGGGTGGGCAGCGCCACGAATACGTCGTCGACGCACCTTTTCCAAAAAATCTCCGAGTAGTTGGGATGACTGAAGACGAAATGCTTTTCGAAGAATTCCATAAATATATTGCTGAGTGTTGGGGACAATGGGGAGCCCATAGGGAGACCTGATTTTTGTTTATAGTATTTATCTTCAATTGGAAATTGATTGTGTTCAGTTAGCA
>JABUQX010130169.1:0-5000 GCA_015478945.1 Trachelipus rathkii
TATACAATCGTAAATATTGTAGACATTATTCTTTTATAATTTATTATTTACTTATAGCTGATGATGCGCTTAGTTAAAGCGCGAAACGTTCTTAATATACGATGGCACTCTCCTTGGTGTTTGTCTTCCTTTTCATCTTTATATATATATATATATATATATATATATATATATATATATATATATATATATATATATATATATATATATATATATATAATATATATATATATATATATATATATATATATATATATATAATATACTCTGCTGCTGCTATATATATTTGAGTGAAAACAAAATTGGAAATATTTTAAATTCAAAGATAAACTCCCATTACCTTTATGCTCATCAGTAATATATTATTACAAGTGCGGTGATGCCACCAACATAGGAAAGACAATACGAAACCTTTCCACACGTATTGTTGAGCATAAAGGTATTTAATTTAGAACTCTAGACCATTTACATTATCCTCCCTATTCAGCTATAAATGCTCATTCTCTTCAGGAAGACCACCATATACAGGATACCAATTTTGGAATATTGTCCCAAACTGAGGAACCCGATCTTCAGTTGTTAGAATCCTTGTATATTTGGCATCTCAAACCGAGCTTAAATGAAAATCTAGAATTTTTAATACTGAAGTGAGATTTTGTTTAAATTAAGAACTCTTTGCTGCATTAATTTATCTATATGATTTATTTATTTTAACTTTATATTATTTTAATTATTATTGATTTTATATATTTTTATTTGAAATTTTATCATTATATTGTAAACCTTGAAAATGGGAAGAAGTATTCTTGCCCGAAACTAGTCGGCTAATAAATTATTTAAAATGTTTAAATTCGTTTTGGTGATACTCGCTATATATATATATATATATATATATATATATATATATATATATATATATATATATATATATATATATATATATATATACTATATATATATATATACCTCTTTATACTATATATATACTATATATATAGCAAAGTCCTTTTGATCTGCCAGGAGAATTATCTCGGAAAGTATGACACTTACAGAAAAACCAATTACGTATTTGGAATCAGCGTATAAAAGCTTATTACCAGAGTGTAAATAACGAACACCCTAGAGTAGACCGAATAGATATCGGTTGTCGGGGTCTCTCGGCCTCAAGGTGGACCACGGGGACTTCGTTCCCACTTATTTGAACTTTTCTAAAATTTATTTGAAGTTCAAGAAAACATATATTTTCCATTAGGGGGCTCCAGCCGATGTGGGACAGAAAAGGAGGGGACGAGAGTCCCCACTCGCTCAAGTCACCTAGGACGAGAGTTTGGCTAACTGTCTGTGCAGTCTACTCTAGGGATAGGCCAGTTTAAATCATGCGATTTTAATTATAAGCTATATATAATTTTTTTTTTTTTTTTTTTTTTTTACTCTGGTAAATAAATATGTATGTATTAGTTTTCTGTAATTACTAATTTTAATATAATAATTATCACTGAACTTTATATATATATATAATAACATAATATATATATATATATGCTGCTATATATATATATATATATATATATATACTTCGCACCTGCTGCTCTTCTTAACTAATATATATATATATATATATATATATATATTACGTTACGTACTTTGAAATCTTTGCAGTCCTTCAAAGATAAACAAGATTTACATTTAAAGTTAAATTTTGATCTTAACGGAATATTGTAGCGAATACAAACAAAAAACCTTTTCAATAATCGTTTCCATTGATTCTCGCGTAGTTTCCATATATATATATATCTATATATATATTTATATATATATATATATATATATATAACTATATATATATATATATATATATATATATATATAGCATACTTATTGCTATACTATATATATATCTATATATATATATATCATCCACCTTACCCCCAAGGTGCGTCGCATGCACTGGAAAAAGAAAAATAATAGAAAAGTATGACGCAAGTCGAAAAGGAAGCCAAAGACTTACTTTACCTTTATGCCTTTTAGTGAGAACTCGCCGCAATCAGAAAAATCTACCCTAGAGCTTAACGGGACCACGATGGACCCTGACTATGGCATCTCATCAATGTAGGGTTCACCCCTTGGCCCAGGTGGGCCACAACCATACCCTCTCACAAATCACAGCCATTCACTCATATTATGCACCTTTCTTCTCGCTTCTGACAAACTAACATTCCTCTCCTCCAGGCATTCCGTTACTGAATCAATCCACTTTTCCTTCGGTTTCCCAGCTGGTCGATTCCCAGCACAATCACCACCATACATCCATTTAACCAACCGATCATTATCATCCATCCTTTCCACATGACCAAAACCATCTCAATGTACTTTCATCTATTCTCTCATTTACTCCTTTCTTGACACCACACAACTTCCTCATTTTATCAATTCCTCTCACACCTAACACGCCCCTAAGATTGTCCATCTAAATAAATTGTACTTTAGATATATACCTCTTATTCCAGACCATAGTCTCACTACTATACATTAAAATAGGTAACAACATACCTTCATGTAAGACTTTAGTGGACTCAAGACTTAGTCCCTTTTTATCCACCAACGATTTAATTGCACCAGCCACCTTCCTGCCATTCACAACTTTCCTACTACACTCTGCATCATCCGTTCCCTTATCATCCAACATATATCCTAAATATTTAAACTCCGACACTTGTTCCAGCTGCTCACTATCTAACATAACTGCACACAGAGGACTGTCCTCACTCACAACCAGAGCCCTTTTAACCACTAGGCAAACTAGGCAAATGCCTAGGGCGGCAGAATATGAGGGCGGCCCTATTTGGCTAGAACGCTAAAGACAACGACAGCAAAAAAAAAATAAAAAAAAATAAATAAAAAAACATAAAAAATAAAAAAATAAATAAAAATTAATATATATATATATATATATATATATATATATATATATATATATATATATATATATATATATATATATATATATATATATATATATATATATATATATATATATATACTACTACTATATATATATATATATATATATATATTACAGTTGTCACCACCACTCACACGAAAGCTCTATTCAAGGAGGGGTTTTGCACGCCTCAGAAGGATTCACACTGAATTAAGAGTACGCATGTATGAGGCACAGACGCAAGCTTTTGAAGTGAGGGAGATTAAATTCAGCAGGAAACACAGAAGATGGAAGAGAATTCCCACAGAACCGAGGTGGCAGAAAAGAAGGAAAAGTACCGCAGCGAACTAGCCTGGGTTACCAATATCCCGCAAAACTCACGTGCGCAGGCACGGCACCCCTAGTGTTACGAGGAAGTTGCAATGGTGGTGGAATGCAGGAGATAATTCCCCCGAGCACCTGCCACTGCGGTACCTATTGAAGAAATATAAAGCACCAACATCGCGCCCGCAAAGATAGAGGGTCAAGAGAAGTGGAAAGTACGGAACAGTTTATAAGTCTTTACGGCTTTTGACTCGACCCTGTCCAAAAGCCGGGTGAGACCAGAGCCCCAGATATGAGAGCAGTACTCCACACAAAGGCGGGAGGCCCCTGTATAGCTGGAGTAACTGAGAAGAGGAAAAAGATCTCGCAGTCTAAACAGAACTTTCCAGTTTCTTTGAGGCCACCCTGGCAACCGTTGTGATGTGAGGTTTCCAAACTATTTTTTTTGTTTATGTTAAAGCCAAGGATGTTTTATATTGTCAACAGGAGACGAAAAGAACCGTCAAAGAGATAGGAAAGTTAGGAGAAGGTGTTTTAGAGAGGAGATTTGTAGAAGTTGAGGGTTTTTGAAATTAGAATTTCTAGGTTGGTGACCCACGCAGAAATCCTATCAGTCAGCATTGAATAGAATCGGAAGATTAAGATGAGAGGCAATTCTAGAAGCAAAGGAGCAGAATTGAAATGAGTTGAAGAATGTGTTGGACGTGTGCACCCTTCCAACACTAAGGGAAAAGTGTTAGTTTGAGACATAGAGAACATAGTTGAACGAGGGGAGGGTCACAGAGGCACATTCCCTCAAAATTCAGGGAGGAACGCCATCCAGACCACCGTCTTCCTAACGTTCATAGATTTTTAGGAGTTCATGCACCCGATCAAATGTAATCACAATCAAAGGCATAGGACACTTGAGAGGAGAAGGAGGAGGGGAGGAGGAATGCCAGGAATCGTCCAGGGTTGAGTTAGAGGGAAAATAGGAGGACAAAGAGATTGGCCTTTTCAGTTGGAGAATTAACAGCAGAACCATCAGAGGAAAGGGAGGAAGAACAGATTTACAGTTTGTTGCCAGAGATGTTTTGGCAAGAGACCAGAAAGATTTTTCAGTAGGAGAACCTGGGAGGTTGGCGCCCTTTCGTTTGATGAAATCCCGCTTTGCTCGTCGAAGAGTATCCTGCAACGATTTTCCAGCAGAATGAAAATTAGCAAGAGGGATAGGAGAACGAGAATTTCCCGATACGCACTGTCTATAGCCTGAATGGCCAGAGAACAAGCACGAATATCGAACCATGGATTATGAGGAGAGAAAGATTTAGTCGAAGGGAATGAACCTGCTCATCCCATCAACGATTACAGTTCCCACCTTATCGGCAGAAACCGATGCGTCACCAGAGTCAAAACAGTTCATTCCGATTATAGTTAGTGTAGAAGCGACAGGCAACCTAATCGGCCCGATTAAAGTGCCAGAAAAAAACGCGTAGAGCAGGATGGAGCTGTTGGAGAAAGTATTAAATTAAAAGATATAAGGTTGTGTGGTCAGATTTACCAATATGAGCGAAGGTGGTGTATTTATTATATAGAGAAGGACTAGTGGTGAAACATAGGACTCAAGTGTGTTCAAAAATTGGTTGGGACGATCCGGAATGTGTGTGTGTGTTCTGATTAGTTGCTCCAGGTCGTTGAAATGCTGAATGATTCGGCCTCTCCCACCTAAAGGATCACAACCATTCAGTGTTGTGTA
>JABUQX010130169.1:10000-19825 GCA_015478945.1 Trachelipus rathkii
TGGGATGGTAACCGTATTGCCATTATCCATCTTAAGCCCAAACCCGAATTGCGTTTTTCTTATTATCATAAATTTGAATTTGAACCTCGAGTGAAAAATGAGAAGAAATAACATTGAATTTAATTTTGTAATATTACCCAGCTTTTATTACCCCATAATGCATAATTTTCTACATTTTATTATATATTTGTTTTAAATGCCATCTTATTCTTTATTTAATTTTGTTTCACCCATTTCATGCATATTCTCTCTAATTTATTTTTATTTCATTTTTAATTCGTTTTAAGTTCATTTTCTCTATAATGTACTTATTTTATTTCATTTTCATCTATCCTTTTTCTTTTTATTTCATTTTCCTGTGTTTATCTTTTCTTTTCTTTTTATTCTAATTTCAAAGTATTCTTTTCTTACATTTCATTTTCCGCGTATTCGTTTTTTTTTCTTTTATTTTTATTTACTTCTTTTTGGTGCATTTATAATAAAATCTTTTCTTTTCATTTCCTATATATTTTTTCCATTTATATTAACTTCTATTATTATTATTATTATTATTATTATTATTATTATTATTATTATTATTATTATTATATTATTATTATTATTATTATTATTAATTATTTATTATTATTATTATTATTATTATTTTCTTTTTTTTTAATTTATTTTAATTTTCTTGGTTTTTTTATTATTATTTTTTTCTTTCTTTTTAATTCTTCATTTCTATTACACAATTCTTCGTTCGTTCAGTTTTATTACTTCGCCCTAAATTTTGTTCCATCGCTGCAAGATAAACAAAGCATGCTGAAGAAGCGATTTCACACAAATCCTTTTGCAAGTAAAGCATAAATAATTTATTGCTTTAAAAGAAGGAATTTTTCGTGTTTTTACTTTGCAGTGAAGAGGAATTTTATAAGACGAAGAAGAAGAAGAAGAAGGAGTTTGTCATAGATCTTCTTCATATTTAAGTTCATGGATAATGCAAAGAAGAAAAACAATGATTCTTGGTTCAAGAAATAATTCTAGTCAGAAGTGGTTTTCAGAAGAATGGAGTAGGAGAGGATTTCAGATTTTAAAAGGGGGATTATAAATCTTGGGGGAGAAGAGATAAACAATACTTTTTACATTATTTATTATTATTTCTCTCGTTTTCCACCCCTACCTTCAATTAAGAATTCTTCAAATTATTCAATTCATCAAATATATTTTAAATACCGTAAGATTATGTAGTTAAATATTATGGTAATTTATTATTACATTTTATTCTTCCATTAAGTTTAACCGTCATACGAGTGCACTATACCTTAAGAGGTACATTTATTATAAATAAACTATAAGAATTGATAATACTTCACTAAATTAGTGGTGTCGATGGTACGAGAACATGAATAAGTCATAAGGTTCTGGTTCGAACTCATTTCATGAAATTTATTCATTCGCATAATGGTTACCGATATCACCAAAAGTCGATTGCACAATACCAAACGACTTTCTTCTTATCTTGAAAATAATATTCTAATGGCAATATATTTAAGGAACACACACACACACACTAATAATATTCTTATTAATACTCTTAAATGCTATTATGGCTATTTTTATTTACAATTTATATTGTGACAAAATATGAAAACCTTATATTTTCAATATTATTATTATTATTATTATTATTATTATTATTATTATTATTATTATTATTATTATTATTATTATTATAATTATTATTATTATTGTAATATTAATTCTGCTTATAATGTGGACGATGGTCAGTGTCCTTTATTAAAGGTTTGTTACAATGTATTTCTCTAATATAATATCATATTTATATATATATATATATTATATATATTATATATTATATATATAATATAGTATACTATATATATAGTGTAATATATATATATATATTATATATATATTATATGTATATATATATATTATAATATATAATATATATATATTATGATATATATATATTATATATATAGTATATATATTATTATTATATATACTATAATATATATATATATATATATATATATATATATATATATATATATTATATATATATATATATATATATATATATATATATATATATATATATATTATTATACATATATTGTATGTTATATATATGTATACATTATATGTATTAATATATAAGTATATATACTATTATAGTATCTATATATAATTATATTATAGATATATTATATATATATAATTAATAATATATAGTATATATATATATATACGTATATAGTATATATATTATAGTAATAGTAGATATATCTTACTATTATATATATGTATATATATTATATATATATATATATATATATACAGTATATATTATCTATTAATTACTATTATATAATATGTATAAGTAATTTATATACGTATACACGTATATATATATATATATATATTAATATATATATATAATATATATATATAATAATATCTATATATATTATATAATATATTACCTGATATTAGACTAGACAATTAATTTACATAACAAATTATTATTATTATATTAATATAGTATATTAATCTATGAGGTTATAGATATATAATATATATATACTATATATATATATTATATGGTATATATTAAAGGTACTATATAGTATATATTACAGTATACAGTTATAAGCTATATAGTATATATATATAGTAATATAGATAATATATATTAAAAATATATATAAACGTATATATATATACAAATAAAAAAATATATCATTATAATATATATATATTACTATACTAGATTAATAATATATAATATATATGTATATATATTATATATAATTATAATATACATATATATATATATATGATAATATTATTTTTATTATAATATAGGTATAGTATATATATATATATATTAATATTTATTATATTATTGAGGTATAATATTATATATATAATATATAATATATATAGTATAATATACTATATATATATATATAGTATAATATATTATATATAATATATAGAGTATATATATTACTAATACTATTAATATAACTATTATAATATATATATATAATAAATAGATATATATCTATTATATATATATTAATATATAATATATATATATATATATCTATATATTATAACTTTATATATACTACTATAAAGTTTATATATAGTATATATATATAGTATAATATATGTAATCTGATGGAACTCTTATATACTATATATTATATATAAATATTATGAATATATATATATATATAGTATAGTATTAATATATATATATATATTATATATATAGTATATTATATTAGAATATAATAATAGTATATATATTATATATTATACTATATATATTATTGATAATCTCCGTTATCCTAACGATATTATATAATATATATATATATACTATATATTATAATTTATATATATAGTATATTAAAGTATATATAATATGTTCTATATAATATATTATTATTTATATATATGATATATATATTATATATATATATAGTATAATATTATATAATATATTATATATATATTTATATTATACTATTATATATATTCTACATATATATATATATATATATATATAGTATAATATTAGTATATAGTCTTATATTATTATTATATACTATATATAATATATTATAGTATTATATATTATATGTATATATATTATAGTAATAATATATATAATTAGTATTATATTAATTTATATATATATATATATGTAGTATATATATATATATATTAATCCTTATATATTATATATATATTATATATATTTTTATATATATTTATATATCTATAGTAGTTTATATATATTATATTAGACTAATAAATATAGTAGCTATACTTATATATATATATATAGATATATAGTATATATATGAGACCTATATATATAGTATAGTATATATATATCATTAGTAAATTATATATTATATATCGTATATATGATTATATATATATATTTATTATATATATATATATATAATAGTATTTATAGTATATTATTAATATATATATTTGATATATTAGTATTTTTATAGTATGATATAATAGTATAGTTATATATATTAGTATATTATATATATAAGTATATATACGTATATATAGATGTTATTATATATTATATATTTATATATAATATATATATATATAATTATATTATTGTATATATATAATATAATATATATATTATACAATCATATATATAATATTTATAGTATATATATAGAATATATATATACTATATATCTATATATAATAATATATAATATATTATATAGTAATATATATAACTGTCAAGTATAATAATCTATATTATAATAATATATTATAAGTTTTTAGTGATTATATTTATATATTATATAGAATTTATATATATTATATATATATATATATATTTAGTCAATATTATATATGTATAGAATATATATATATATACTTTATATAATATTATATATATATAAGTATATATATATATATATATATATATATATTTTATATATATATATATAATAACTATATTGTATAAATATTACTATAATATATATATATATATATATATAATATATAATATATATATATATAATATATATAATATATATTATGATATATATAAAAATATATAATATATTATAATATATACTAGTTAATTATTATATAATATGATATATTAATATATAATAATTAATACTATATTATTATTAGTTATTATATTATATAAGTATTATTATAATATGATTTCTTAATATATATATATAGTAATGTATATATATATTATATTTATATATATATTTATTATATCAATTTATATAATATAATTATAGTAAATATATAGTATATATACTATATATTATATATCTATTAACTATATATATTATAGTATATAATATATACTTATAGTATAATATATATATATATAAGGAGTATATATAAGTATATAATATAGTGTATTTAAAATAAATATATATATATAGGATGTATTATATGTATATAAATTATTATGTTATATTTTTATATAAGTATATAGTTATATAGTATATATAATATATATTATATATATATTATATAGTATTATAATCATATATATTATATATAATGCTATAATAATATAATATATATATATAATAGTATTATCATTATATATAGTATATATTATATATATTATATATATATATATATATATATATAATATATATATATATATATAATAATATAATATATATATATTATTATATTATATATTATGACTATATTATAGTATATTATATTATAATAATTTATTATATATATATTTTATATATATATGAATTTATTATGATATATATCTTATATATATATTAACTATTGATAATATATATATCTTATCTATTATATTACTTTTATATATATTAGTATATAGTATTATATTTATATATAATATTTATATAAATTATTATTATATATATAGTTAATATATATATGATTTATATTATATATATTATATATAACTATTTAAATTATATTTTAATTATAATATTTATATCAAAGTATTATTAATTATATTATATAGTATTTTATATATATATATATTATATATATATTATTTAGTATAATTGCCCCTGTTTTAAACTTTACTATTACAATTTTACAAATCGTCTATAATATATTTATATATTTATAAAGTATTTATATATATCAATATATTATCATATATATATTCTACATATAGTATATATATATATATATTATATATTATATAATTGATATATTTATTATATATATTTATATATAATATATCATATTTTATAATATATTATATGATAGTTATATACCTATATAATAATTTATATTTTATTATATATTAATTATATATATAGTGAATTTATAATATAATATATATATATATTATTATATATAGAAATGATTATAAATATTAAACAATATATAATCATATATATATGATATATATATATATATATATATAATATATTAAATATACATTATTATATATTATGTAATATTATATATATATGTATTATAGATATAATATATTATATATATATATATATAGTATATTATATATATATATAAATATAGTATATATATAGAATATTATAGTTGTTACACAAATAGTATATTATAAAGTATAATATATAATATATAAATATATAGTATAATAAAGTATATATAATATAAGATCATATATAAAATATTATATATAAGATATATAATATAGAATAATAATATATATATTATAAAATATAATATAATATAATATATATAATTATAAATAATATAATCTAAATAATATATAAAATATATATATATATATTATATTATAATATATATGTATATAAATGTATATATATATGTATATAAAAATATATATATATATATATATAATATATTATATCAATATATAGTAAATATATATATATAGTATATCTATTATATATAATATAATATATAAATATATATGATATAATAATATATATATATAGTATATATGATAAATATATTATAATAAAAGTATATATATATACATATTAATTCTATTATATAATAATATTATTATAAATATATATATATAATATATAATAATATTATATATATATATATATATATAAGTATATATATAATATATATATAAATAATATAATATATATATATATTAATAATAAATATATATAATATATATATTATATATATAATAATGCATATATATATAATAATATAGTATATATATAATATATATATATATATGCTATAATATATATATAATATAAATAGTATATAACGTATATATATATAAATATATATATTAATATATATATATATATAAATATATTATATATAATATAATACATATTATATATAGATATAAATATATATATAAATTAATATATATAATTATATATTATATATATATCATTATTATATAATCTATAATTATATATAATATATATATAATATATATTATATATATATATAATATATATAGTATATATATATATATATATATATAAGTTAAATTATATAATATTATATTATATATATATATATAAATATATATATTATATATATAGATATATATATATATATTATAATATAATATCTAGTATTAGAGGTTGGGATATATTTTGGACACTATCCATAAAATTGTGAAAATTGGGCTAACTTACCATATAAATATGCCTAACTTTTATTACTATTATTACTTTATTTAATAGTATTATGGGGTGCCACGAGTCCGTGGGATAACAATTTTTGTAAAATCGGGAAACCAAGTAATTCCCCCTAAAATGATTTTAGCTGGCAAAAATTTTTATTTTCCTCGCCTACTAGTTATGTGTTGGAGTGTTGTGAGCGTTAAAAAGTTTTAAAATTGGTGTTTCGAAATGTCTTGGTAATGTACAAAGTAAAATAGATTTTATAGTACTTAGATGAGATAGTAAATTAATATTATAATAAGAATATATTATATATATATATATTATTATATATTATTATATATAATATATATATTATATTATAATATAATATTATATATATATATCATATATATATTAGTATATAATATTATATTTAGTATATATATATATAAGTATATCTATATATATATATAATATATATTATATAGTATATATATATATATAGTAATATATTATGATATATATATATTATATATATTATATATATAATATATATAAAATGTATATTATATATATATAATATGATATATATATAATATATATAGATTATGATATAGTATACTATATAATATTATCATATAATATATATATATTATTATATATATAAGATTATATATATAATATAAATTATATATTATATATATACTATTATATATTTATATAATATATATATTAATTAAATATGACCTTATATACTATATTAATTATATATATATATATAATATAATATATAATATATATATATATATTATAGTATAATATATATTATATAATAATAGAATATATTATATATATTATATATAATATATATATATCTATATAGTATATATACGTAATTCACTACTTTTGGTTAAAGAATTCTCACTAATATTTGACTTATAAATTTATTAACGACACCCCTCCCCATTAATTTTTAATTTACTTTTAATTTTTTTGGTCTTCTAATGCTGAACTAAAGAAAAATCTGTCACTTCAAACAAAACTTGGAATTTATTTACTATTAATTTTATTTTATTATGTTATTATGTATTATTATTATTATTCATTATTATTTATGTATTATAAATTGATTTATTTATCTATTATGATTATTATATTTATTATATTATTGAAATAATATTTAGGGACAATAAATTTTGAATTTGTTATACACTCCAAAATTGATTGGATAAACTTGTAGAAAATTATTCCCGTTCTTAAATAGTTAGAAAAAGAAGCAACATTGCTTCTGTAAAAGAGTTGTCCTCTACGTTCTGGGGTATCCTCACATTAGATGGCGTGTAGGTCCACTTTTCCAACACCAGTGTTGTAATGAATTGGTCTCTCTCGTCTCTCTCTCTCTCTCTCTCTCTCTCTCTTCTCTTGCTCCTCTCTTCTCTCTCTCCTCTCTCATTCTCTTCGTCTCCTCGGCTTCTCTCCCCTCCTCTCTCTCTCTCCTTTCTCTTTTCTCTTTCCCCCTTCCTCCTCCTCTCTCTCTCTTCCCTCCGTTCTCTCTCTCTTCTCTCTCCCGTCTCTCTCTCCCTCCCCTCTCTCCTCTCTCTCTCCCTTCTCTCTCTCCTCGTCTCTTCTCCTCTCTCTCGTCTCATAGCTCTGGTTGAGTTTGCTTCCTCCTTGATGACTGTGAAGGATCAAACTCTTCCAAAGCCCTCTTTTTCAGTCCAGCGTCGATCGACGTCTGCGAAATTAAGCGCCGGCCCAATTCTAGAGCCCTCGCACAATAGCGACATCGGTAGGAGAGAGGTGTTCGTCACCGTCACATATCCCAACACGCCGCATAGATTGAGAGAAGGCCTCAACACTCTTTCAAGTGTGCGGACTCATCAGATATTTACACTGAGCAATCTCTTCTTTTAATATTTCGAAACAAGAAGTGGTTTCTTCTTTCTATACGGCATTCTTTTCAAGACAGTGAAGAAATTTTTCTCTGTTTTATTCAATGTTTATTTTTTTGATGAAGGAGGAAGAAAAAAGGGGCGAAAAATTCAACTTGAGGAATCAACAAAACCGGAAATATATTAAGTATTTTCGACTAAATAAAATTATTAAGATTTAGAAATTTCTTGCCGAAATTATTTTTAAAAATACAAAACTATATATTGATTTATATTATTTTGAATCTATATTAATTATTATTATTTATTATTTATTATTATTAGTTATAATTAATTATATATTTTATTACAACCATCTCTTAATTCTAAGATTTTTCTTCCGTCTTATATCCTACCAAGTTATAATACTTTTGGGGACGCTGTAAAAAACGAGTCGAATTGCTTGGCATCTTCTTGGAGAGTTTAAGACGATTATTAATTATGTAATTGTATCCTAATAAAATCATAAAAAGTTACATAATACTTATAATTACTATGTAATTACAGATAAATACTACTTAATTAAAATTGCTTTTTTTTTTTATTTGTCCTTTTGAAGCAAGTTCTATAAACTAGTTCAAATTATCTTCATTATATATTGTAAATAAGATATTTATTTTTTTCTAAATTTTTTACTTCCCGTGAGTCCCCTGACTGCACTTTAAACAGGGCTGATCAACAAGGGAGAAAATTTTTTAAAGAAAAAAAAATGACGAAGAGAGAGGAGAAGAGGAAGAGAGAAGAGAGAGAGGAGAGAG
>JABUQX010130170.1:0-14650 GCA_015478945.1 Trachelipus rathkii
TTTCGCGTTGTTTCATCTGTAACTGCTCTTGTTGCACTTTTCATTGCGTTGTTTCACCTTAACTGCTCTTGTTGCACTTTTACTTCGCGTTTGTTTCACCTGTAACTGCTCCTTGTTGCACTTTTCATTGCGTTGTTTCACCTGTAACTGCTCTTGTGTCACTTTTCTTTGCGTTGTTTTAACTGTAACTGTAAATGTTGCAATTTTTATTCGCGCGTTGTTCCACCTGTAACTGTTAATGTTGCACTTTTTTTCCGTTGTTTTACCTGTAACTGCTCCTGTTGCACTTTTCATTCGGTTGTTCACCTGTAACTGCTCTTTTTGCACTTTGTGCATTCGCGTTGTTTTACATAACGCTCTTGTTCACTTTTCATTCTGCGTTGTTTTCACTAGTAACTGCCTTGTTGCACTTTTTCATTCGCGCTTGTTTCACCTGTAACTGCTCTTGTGTCACTTTTCTTCGCGTTGTTTCACCTGTATATGCTCTTGTTGCACTTTTCATTCGCGTTGTTTCACCATTAACTTTGCTCTTTTGCACATTTCTTTCGCCGTTGTTTTTCACTGTACCTGCTTCTTCTTTTGCACTTTTCATTTGCCGTTGTTTACCTGTAACTGCTCTTGTTCCACTTTTATTTGCGTTGTTTTAACTGTAACTGTTAATGTTGCACTATTCATTCGCGTTGTCTTCACCTGTACTGTTTTTTCTTGTTGCACATATAATTCTATGTTGTTTTCACCTGTAACTGTTCTTGTTGCACCTTTTATTCGCGTTGTTTCAACTGTAACTGCTTTTGTTGCACTTTCATTCGCGTTGTTTACCTGTAACTGCTCTTGTTCACTTTCATTCGCGTTGTTTCACTCTGTAACTGCTCTTGTTGCATATTTTTTTTTTATTCATGTTTTTTTCACCTGTAACTGCTGTTGTTGAACTTTTCACTGGTTTTGTTGCACTTTTCATTTGCCGTGTTTCAACTGGCACTGCTCTTGTTGCACTTGTCCTTTTCGTGTTGTTGCACCTGACACTGCTCTTTTTGCACTTGTCATTTGTGTTGTTTCACCTGTAACTGCTCTGTTGCACTTTTCATTTGGGTTGTTTCACCTGTAACGCTCTTGTTGGACTTCATTGCGTGTTTCACCTGTACTGCTTTGTTGCACTTTCATTCGCGTTGTTTCACCCTTAACTGCTCTTGTGCACTTTTCATTTGGGTTGTTTCACCTGTAACTGCTCTTGTTTGCACTTTTATTCGCGTGTTTCACCCTGGAACTGCTCTTGTTAGCACATTTATTCATGTTGCTTTCACCTGTAACTGTTCTTGTTGCACATTTTCTTCAATGTTGCTTCACTTTCCTGCTCATTGTGACGTTTCAATTTGCTTGTTTCAACTGTAACTGCTCTTGTAGCACTTTTCGTCGCGTGTTTCACCTGTAAACTGCTCTTGTTTTGCACTTTTAATTCGCTTGTTTCACCTGTAACTTGCTCTTGTTGCACTTTCATTTGGTTTTTCACCTGTAACTACTCCTTTGTTGCTACTTTCATTCGCGTGTTTCACCTGTAGCTACTCCTTGTTGCACTTTCATCGGACGCTGTTTCACCATGATAACTGTTCATGATGCACTACTCATCACGTGTTTCAACTGCTAACTGCTCTTGTTCAACTTTTTATTCGCGTTGTTTTCACCTGTATTGTTAAATGTTGCACTTCTTCATTTGCGTTGTTCACCCAGTAATTGTTTCGTGTTGCTTTTTTTCAATTCGCGTTGTTTCATCCTGTAACTGCGCTTGTTCGCACTTTCATTTGCGGTTGTTTCACCTGTAACTACTTTTTTGCTGCACTTTTCATTCGCGTTGTTCACCTGTAACTGCTCTTGTTGCACTTTTCATTCGCGCTGTTTCACCTGTAACTGTTAATGATGCACTACTCATTCACGTTGTTTAAAACTGTAACTTGCTCTGTTTTCACTTTTTATTCGCGGTGTTTCACCTGTAACTGTAATGTTGCACATTTTCATTTGCGTTGTTTCACTTGTAACTGCTCTCTTGCCTTTCATTTGCGTTTGTTTCACCTGTATCTGCTCTTGTGGCACGTTTCATTCGCGTTGTTTTCCCTGTAACTGCTCTTGTTCACTTTTCATTCGCGTTGTTTCACCTGTAAATACTCTTGTTGCACTTATTCAATTCCGCGTTGTTTCACCTGTAAAGCTCTGTTGCACTTTTCATATGCGTTGTTTCACCTGTAACTTGTCTTGTTGAACTTTTCATTCGCGTTTTTTCACCTGAAACTGTAAATGTTGCACTTTCATTGCGTGTTCACAGTAACTGTTCTGTGCACATTTTCATTCGCGTTTTTCACCTGTAACAGCTCTGTTGCATTTTTCATTCGCGTTGTTTCACAGTAACTGCTCTGTTTCACTTTTCATTTGCTTTGTTTCAACTGTAACAGCTCTTGTTGCACTTTTTGATTCGCGTTGTTTTCACCTGTAACGTTTCTTGTTGCACTTTTCATTCACGTTGTTCACCTGTAACTGCTCTTGTTGCACTTTTTCATTCGCGTTGTTCACCTGTAACGCTCTTGTTCACTTTATTATTCGCGTTGTTCTCACCTGTATATGCCTTGTTGCACTTTTCCGATTCGCGTTGTTTCACCAGTAACTGCTCTTTTTGCACTTTTCATTCGCGTTTTTTCACCAGTAAAACTGCTCTTGTTGCACTTTCATTTGCGTTGTTTTAACCTGTAACTGCTCTTGTTGCACTTTTAATTTGCGGTTTGTTTCACCTGTAACTGCTCTTGTTGCACTTTTCTTCGCATTGTTTCACCGTGTAACTGCTCTTGTTGCACTTTTTCATTACGCACGTTTTTCACAAGTAACTGCTCGTGTTGCACTTTTCATTCGTCGTTGTTTCACCGTAATGCTCTTGTTGCACTTTAAATTCGCGTTGTTTCACCTGTAACTGTTAATGTTTCACTATTTTCATTCGCGTTGTTTACCTGTAACTGCTCTTGTTGCATCTTTGTATTCGCGTTGGTTTCATCTGTAACTGCTCTTGTGTGCACTTCTTTATTCGCTATGTTCTCACCAGTAACTGTCTTGTTGCAGTTTCAATTCGCTGTTTTTTCACCTGTAACTGCTCTTCTTGCACTTTTCATTCGAGCGTTGTTTCAACTGTACTGCTCTTGTTGCACTTATTCATTCGCGTCTGCTTTCACAAGTTAACTGCTCTTGTTTGCATCTTTTCATTCGCGTTGTTCAACCAGTAACTACTCTTGTTTGCACTTTTAATTCGCGTTTGTTTCAATGTTAACTGTTAAATGTTGCTACTATTTTCGCGTTGTTTCACCAAGTAACTGTAAATTTGCACTTTTCTGTTCTACGTTGTGTTCACTTTAAAATCTGCTCTGTTGCACGTTTCATTTGCGTTGTTTTAACTGTCACTGTAAATGTGCACTTTTCATTCGCGTGTTTTCACCTGTAACTGCTCTTGTTGCACTGTTCATTTGCGTTGTTTTATCTGTATCTGCTCTTGTTTGCACATTTCATTCGCGTTGTTTCACCTGTAATGCTCTTGTGCCTTTTCACTCGCGCGTTGTTTCACCTGTAACTTTAAATGTTGCACTTTTCATTTCGCTGTTTTTCATCTGTAAACGTCTTGTTGCACATTTTATTTCATGTTGTTTCACGTAACGCTCTTGTGAACGTTTTCATTTGCTTTGTTTCACCTGAACTGCTCTTCGTTGCACTTTTCATTTCGCGGTGTTCACTGAGACTGCTCTTGTTTGCCTATTCATTGCGTTGTTTTCACCTGTACTCTCTTGTTGCATTTTCATCTGCTGGCTTAATTTGGAACTGGGCTTGTATGGACTTTTTTATCGCGTTGTTTCACCTGTAACTGTCTTGTTGCTCTTTTCATTCGCGTTGTTTCACTGTAACTGCTCTTGTTAAACGTTCTCCTTTGCTTTGTTCTTAAACTAAAACTGTCTCTTGTGCCCTTTTCAGTTCGCGCTCTGTTTCCACCTGTAAACTGCTCTTGTTGCACCTTTCATTCGCGGTGTTTCACCTGTAACTGCTTTTTTTGCACTTTTCATTTGCGTTGTTTTACCTTTAACTGCTCTTGTTGCACTTTTCATTTGCGTTGTTTCACCTGTAACTGCTCTTGTTGCACTTTAATTTGCGTTGTTTCAACTGTAACTGTTAATGTTGCACTATTTATTCGCGTTGTTTCACCTGTAACTGTTAATGTTGCAATTTTTATTCGCGTTGTTTTACATGTAACTGCTCTTGTTGCACTTTTCATTCGCGTTGTTTCACCTGTAACTGCTCTTGTTGCACTTTTCATTCGCGTTGTTTTACCAGTAACTGCTCTTGTTTCACTTTTCATTCGCGTTGTTTCACTAGTAACTGCTCTTGTTAGCAACTTTTACTTCGCCGTTGTTTTCACACTGTAACTGCCATTGTGTATTGTTTCATTCGCGTTGTTTCTCCAGTAACTGCTCTTTTTCACTTTTCATTCGCGTTGTTACACCAGTAACTGCTCTTGTTTCACTTTCATTCGCGTTGTTTCACCCGTAACATGCTCTTGTTGCACTTTTAATTCGCGTTGTTTCACTTGTAATTTAATGTTTCACTATTTATTCGCGTTTTTCACCTTTACTGTAAATGTTGACTTTTACTTCGCGTTGGTTTCACTAAGCTGCTCTTTGTTTGCAACTTTTTACTTCGCGTTGTTGTTAATTAGTAACTCTTGTTGCACTGTTCATTCGCGTTGTTTTCACCTGTAACTGCTCTTTTTGCATTTTCATTCGCGTTGTCACCTGTAAGTGTTCTTGTTTAACTTCGCATTCGCATTGTTTCACCTAGTAAACTGCTCTGTTGCCCTTTTGTTAATTCGCGTTGTTCACCAAGTAACTGGTTCTTTGTCTGCACTTTCATCACGTTTTTTCCACTCTGTAACTGCGTCTTGTTGCACTTTTCATTCGCGTTGTTTCACCTGTAAATGCTCTTGTTGCACTTTTCATTCGCGTTGTTTCACCTGTAACTGCTCTTGTTGCACTTTTCATTCGCGTTGTTTTCCCTCTAACTACATTTGTTGCACTTTTCATTCGCGTTGTTTCACCTGTAACTGCTCTTGTTGCACTTTTTATTTGCGTTGTTTCACCTGTAACTGCTCTTGTTGCACTTTTCATTCGCGTTGTTTAACTGTAACTGCTCTTGTTGCACTTTTCATTCGCGTTGTTTCACCAGTAACTGCTCTTGTTGCACTTCTTATTCGCTATGTTTCACCAGTAACTGTTCTTGTTGCAGTTTTCATTCGCGTTGTTTCACCTGTAACTGCTCTTGTTGCACTTTTCATTCGCGTTGTTTCACCTGTAACTGCTCTTGTTGCACTTTTCATTTGCGTTGTTTCACCTGTAACTGCTCTTTTTGCACTTTTAATTCGCGTTGTTTCACCTGTAACTGTTAATGTTGCACTATTTATTCGCGTTGTTTTACCTGTAACTGTAAATGTTGCACTTTTTATTCGCGTTGTTTCATCTGTAACTGCTCTTGTTGCACTTCTTATTCGCTATGTTTCACCAGTAACTGTTCTTGTTGCAGTTTTCATTCGCGTTGTTTCATCCTGTACTGCTCTGTTGCCTTTTCATTCGCGTTGTTTCCACTGCTAACTGCTCTTGTTGCTACTTTCATTCGACATTGTTTTCACCTGTAACCTGCTCTTGTGGCACTTTTCATTCGCGTTGTTTCACCAGTAACTACTCTTGTTGCACTTTTCATTTGCCGTTGGTTTCACCTGTAACTGGGCTCCCTTTGCACTTTTAATTTCGCGTTGTTTTCAACTGTAATACTGTTTAATGTTTGCACTATTATATTCGCGTGTTGTTCACTGTAGAGTGTAAAGTGTTGCCCACACTTTCATTCGCTTGTTTCACTGTTAACGCTCTTGTTGCAACTTTTTAATTCGCGTTGTTTCACTTGTAACTGCTCTTGTTGCTTTCCATTCGCGCTTGGTTCACCAGTAACTGCTCTTTTTTGCACTTTTCATTCGCATTGTTTCACCTGCTGTAACTGCTCTTGTTGCACTTTTCATTCGCGTTTTTCACCTGTAACTGCTCTTGTTGCACTTTTAAATCGCGTTGTTTCACCTGTAACTGCTTTTGTTGCACCTTTCATTCGCGCTGTTTCATTAGTAACTGCTCTTGTTGCACTTTTCCTTCGCGTTGTTTCACCTGATTTCACTTGTTGCACTTTTCATTCGCGTTTTTTTCTTTAACTGCTCTTGTTGCACTTTTGATGCGCGTTGTTTCGCCTATAACTGCTTTTGTTTTACTTTTCATTTGCGTTGTTTCACCTGTAACTGCTCTTGTTGCACTTTACATTCGCATTGTTTCACATCTATTTGCTCTTGTTGCATTTTTTATTCATGTTTTTCCACCTGTAAGAGCTCTTGTTGCACTTTTAATTCGCGTTGTTACCTGTAACTGTAATGTGGCACTAATTTTTCGCGGTTGTTTCCATACTGTAAATTGGCCTTTTCATTCGCGTTGTTTCACCAGTAACTGCTCTTATTGCATTTGTCATTCGCGTTGTTTCACCTTAACTGCTCTTGTTGCACTTCTTTCATTCGCGTTGTTTCACCCATAACTGCTCTTGTTGCACTTTTTCATTCGCGTTGTTTCACCCCAGTGCGGCCTTGTTCAACTTTTCATTCGCGTTGTTCCACCAGTACTGCTCTTGTTGACTTTTTCATTCGCGTTGGTCGTTCAGCCTGTAATAATCTGTACTGCATATTTATATTTCAGCTTGTTCCCTCACAGTGACTGCTTCTTACTGGCAACTTTTCAATTTCGGTTTTTTCAACCAGTAATATGTTCTTGCTTCACTTCATTCGCGTTTTTCACAGTAACTGCTCTTACTGTTATAACTATTCTCCTTTTACAGTAGTAATTTCTACTGTTATACTTTTCATTCGCGTTTTTTCACCAGTAACTCTCTTGTGCACTTTTTATCGCGTTGTTTCACCGTAAACTGCTCTTGTTCACTTTCATCGCGTTTGTTTCACCTGTATTTCTTGTTGCACTTTGTAATTCGCGCGTTGTTTCACCGTAACTGGTTTAATGTGCACTATTAATTTCGCGTTGTTCACTGTAACGTGTAAATGTTGCATCTTTTTTATGCGCGTTGTTCCCAGTAACTCTCTGCTTCATTTTTTATCGCGTTGTTTCACCTGTAACGGTAAATGTTGCACTTTTTATTCGCGTTGTTTTACCTGTAACTCTCTTGTTGCACTTTGCATTCGCGTTGTTTCACCATAGACTGTTCTTGTTGCACTTTTCATCCGCGTTGATTTTCACCAAATATACTGCTTTTGTTGCACTTTTCAATCGCGTTGTTTCACCAGTAACTGCTCGTTGTTGCACTTTCATTTCGTGTTTTACCACTACTGCTCTTGTTGCCTTTTCTTCGCGTTGTTTCAACTTTAACTGCTGTGCTTGTTGCCACTTTTCATTGCGGCGTTGTTTCCCCAGGTAAGTGCTCTTGTGCACTTTCATTCGCGTGTTTACCCAGTAAGCTTGACTTTCTTATTGCTACTTTTCATTCGGCGTTGTTTCACTACTGTACTGCTCCTTGTTGCACTTTTTATTCGCGTTGTTTCACCAGTAACTGTTCTTGTTGGGGGCACTTTTATCCGCGTCTGTTTCAAGTAATGCTCTTGTTTGCCTTTCTCATTTGCGTTTCACCTTAGCTGCTTCTGTTGCACTGTTTCATTCGCGTTTTCAGTAACTGCTCTTGTTAAACTTTTCAAATTGCGTGTTTTTCACCTGTAACTGCTCTTGTGCATTCAATTCACGTCGTTTCACTGTAACTTAATTGTTGCACTGATTCATTCGCGTTGTTTCACATTGTAACTGGTTAATTTTGCACTAATTTATTCTGCGTGTTTCACTGTAGACGGTTGAATTGTTGCACTTTTCATTCGAGTTGTTCCCTGTAACTGTAAATGTTGCCTTTTTCATTCGCGTTGATCTTCACTCAGTAACTGTTCCTGTTTGCAACATCTTCAGTTGCGTGTTTTCACCATGAACTGCTCTTGTTGCACTTTCATTCGTCGTTGTTTCACCAGTAGACCTGCTCCTTGTTGCACTGTTCATTTCGCGGTTTGTTTCACCAGGTAGCTGCTCCTTGTTTGCCTTTCAATTCGCGTTGGTGTTTACCAGTAACTGTTCTTGTGCACTTTTATCCGCGTTTTTTCACCTGTAACTGCTCTTTTGCACTTTTCATTCGAGTTTTTTCACCTATAACTGCTCTTGTTGCACTGGTTCATTCGCGTTGTTTACCAGTAACTGTCTTGTTGCACTTTTTCATTCGCGTTGGTTTTCACCCTAACTGGTTCTTGTGCACTGTTCATTTCTCGTTGGTTTACCAAAATCTGCTCTTGTAAACTTTTCATTGTGTTAGTTTTCAACCTGTACGCTCTTGTTGCATTAAGTTCGCGGTTGTTTCACCTTTAGACTGTTTGTTGCCTCATTCTATTCGCGATTTTTCCTGTAACTGTTAATGTGCCCTATTTATTCGTCGTTGTTCACTGTAACTGTATATGTTGCACTGTTTCATTCGCGTTGTTTCACCAGTAACTGCTCTTGTTCTGCGTTTTCATTCGCCGTTGTTTCCCTGTAAATGCTCTGTTGCACGTTTATTTCTACGTTGTTCACCAAGTAACTGCTCTTGTTGCATTTTCATTTCGCCGTTGTTCACCAGTATCTGCTCTGTTCACTTCATTCGGTGTTTCAACCAGTAACTGCTCTTGTTGCACTTTTACATTCGCGTTGTTTTTCACCATGTACTGCGAGGTTGCACTTTCATTCGCGTGTTCACCAGTAAAGCTCTGTTTAAACTTTTCCTTTGCGGTTGTAGTACCTGTAACTGTCTTGTTGCACTTCATTCGCGTTGTTCACCTGTAACTTTAATGGTTGCACTATGTCATCTTCGCGATGTTTCACCTGGAACTGTTAAGGTTCACTATTATTCGCGTTGTTTCACTATAGACGTGAAATGTTTCCTTTTTATTTGCGTTTTCACCTGTACTGTTGCTTGTTGCACCTTTCTTCACGTTGTTTCACCCAGTGATGTTTTGTGCATTGTCATCCACGTTGTTTCACCAATAACTGCTCTGTGTGAAACTTTTTCTTTCGCGTTGTTTTCACCTTAATACTGCTCTTGTTGCACTTTCATCGCGTTGTTTCACCAGTACGGTCTGTTGGCACTTTGTCATTCGCGGATTTTTTCAACGCAGACCTGCTCTTGTTGCACTTTTCATTTTAGTTGTCGTTCACCTGTAACTGCTCTTGTGGTGCACTTTTAATTCGCGTTGTTTTATTGTACCTTATGTTGCACTTTATTCGCGTTGTTTTTACCTGTAATTAATGTTGCACTTTTATTCGCGTTGTTTCACCTCTAACTGCTCTTGGTTAAACTTTTCAATTGCGTTGTTTCACCTGTCACTGCTCTTGTTTCACTTTTATTTCGCGTTGTTTCACTAACTGTTTCTTGTTGGCACTTTTCATCCGCGTTGTTCACAAGTAACTGCTCTTGTGCACTTTCATTCGCGGTTGTTCACCTGTAATGGCTCTTGTCAACGTTTCTTTCGAGTCGTGTTTCACCAGTAACTGCTCTGTTGCACTTTTTATTCGCGTTTTTTTACCAGTAACTGCTCTTGTCTGCAGCTGTTAATTTGCGTTGTTTCACCGTGTAACTGCTCTTGTGTGTACGTTATTTCGCTTGTTTCACTGTAACTGTTATGGTTGCACATATTTAGTGTCCGTTGTTCACTGTAACTGTAAATCGTTGCCTTCTTCATTCCGCTTGTGTTTTCACTAGTAACTGCTCTTGTGTCACTTTTCATTCGCCTGTTTCACTGTAACTTAAATGTTGCACTTTCTTCGCGTGTGTTCACCTGTAACGCAACCTCTTGTTGCCTTTCATTCGCGTGTTTACCAGAACTGCTCGTTGCACGTTCATTCGCGTTGTTTAACCTGTAACTGCTCTTGTTGCATCTTAATTCGCGTTGTTTACCTGTTAATGTTTAATGTTGGCACATTGTCGCGTTGTTCACCCTGAACTGTTAGATGTGCACTTTTCGTTCGGCGTTGATTTCACGCTGTACTGCTTTGTGTAATTCTTCATTCGCGTGTGTTTCACAAGTAACTGTTGTTGTGCAGCTTTCTATCCGCGTTCGTTTCACAGTAGCTGGCTCTTGTGTGCACTTTCATCCATTGATTTCACCAGTAACTGCTCTGGTTAAACTTTTCAGATTGCGGTTGTTGCACAGTAATCTGTTCTTGTTGCACTTGTTATTCGTGTTGTTTCAGTTACTGTCTTGTTTGCACTTTCATTCGCGTTTTTCACCTGTAACTTCTCTTGTTGCACTTTTCATTCGTCTTGTTTCACCTGTAACTGCTCTTGTTAAATTTTTCAATTGCGTTGTTTCACCTGTAACTTGCTCTCGTGACTTTCATTCACTTGTTTCCCTGCTACACGTTCAATATGTTGCACTCATTTATTCGCTGTTGTTTCACCATAACTGTTCTTTGTGCACTTTTATGCACGTTGTTTCCCTGACCTGCTCTTGTGCCTTTTCATTCGAGTGTGTTTCAAACTGTAAGCTGTCAAATGTGCACTTTTGCATTCGAGTTGTTCACCAGTAACTGGTCTTGGTTTGCACTTTTCATTCCGCTTGTTCACCAGCTAACTGTTCTTGCTTGCACTTTTCAATTCGCTGTTGCTTTCACCCAGTAACTGCTTTTGGTAAACTTTCAATTGCGTTGTTTTACGCTGTAACTGCTCTTGTTAAACTTTTAATTCGCGTGTGTTTTCACCTGTAACTGTAAATTTTGCCTATTTATTTGCGTTGTTTCACCTGTCACTGTTTTTGTTATTTTTTCGCGTTGTTTCACCAGTAACTGTAAATGTTTGCCTTTTCAATTCGCGTGCTTTCACCATAACTGCTCTTGTTGCAGCTGTTTATTCCGTCGTTGTTCAGCCTGTAAATCTCTTGTTGGCCATTTTATCGCGTTGTTTTACAGTAACCTGGCTCTGTCTGTACTTTTGCATTCCGCGGTGTTTCCCAGAACGCTGCTCTTGCTTCACCTTTTCATGCCGATTGTTCACCCTAAGCGCTCTTGTTGGACTTTTCATTCGCGTTGTTTGACCAGTAACTGCTTGTTGCACTTTTCATTCGCGTGTTTCACCAGTAACTGCTCTTGTTAAACTTTTCTTTTTGCGTTGTTTTACCTGTAACTGCTCTTGTTGGCACTTTAAATTCGCGTTGCTTTCACCTTTGACTGTAATGTTGCACTATTCTTCGCGTTGTTCACCTTTAACTGTTAATGTTGTCGATATTTATTTCGCGTTTTTTCACCTGTAGCTGTAAATGTTGCACTTTTCATTCGGGTTGTTCACCAGTAACTGCTCTTGTTGCTGTTTTCTTTCCCGTTGTTTCACCGTAAATGCTCTTGTTGCACGTTTAGTGCACGTTGTTCAAGCCATAAGCGTGCTCTGTTGCATTTCATTCCGTGTAGCATATCTGCTCTTGTTCACTTTTCATTCGGTTTATTTCAGGTACTCTCTTGTTGCTCTTTTTTATTCGCGTTGTTTTCACCAGTAAGTGCATTGTTGCTTTTCTTCGGCGTTGGTTTCCCCAGTAACTGCTCTTGTTAAACTTTTCCTTTGCGTTGTAGTACCTGTAACTGCTCTTTGTTTCACTTTTATTCGCGTTTGCTTTCCCGTGTAACTGTTAATGTTGCACTTTCAATACGCGATGTTTTAACCTGTACTGTTGGTTGCACTATTAATTCGCGTGTTTCACCTGTATGTAAATGTTGCACTTTGGTATTTGCGTTTTTTCACCTGTAACTTGCTCTTGTTGCATTTTTCATTCACGTTGTTTCACAGTAACTGTTCTTGGTTGCCCTTTTATCCGGGTGTTTTTCACCAATACGCTCTTGTTGAACTGTTTTTTTCGCGGTGTTTTCACCTTTAACTGCTCTTGTGCACTTTCATTCGCGTTGTTTCACCATAACGGCTCTTTGTTACTTTCATTCGCGGTTTTTCCCAGTACCGCTCTTGTTGCACTGTTCATTCGCGTTGTTTCATTGCTCTTGTTGCACTTTAATTCGCGTTGTTTCACTTGTAACTGTTGTTGCACTTTTTTATCGCGTTGTTTCACCTGTAATTGGTAAATGTTGCACTTTTGATTCGCGTTGTTTCACCCTGTAACTGCTCCTTGTTGACTTTCATTCGCGTTGTTTCCACCTTTGTAACTGCTCTTGTTCATTTTATTTCTGCATTGTTTGCACATGTAATGTTCTTGTTGCATCTTGTTCATCCGCTTGTGTTCCAGTAACTGCTCTGTTCACTTTTCCTTGCGCGTTGTTTTCACCTGTCACTGCTCTTGTTGCACGTTTCTTCGCGTTGTTTCCCAGTAAATGCTCTTTGGGTTCTTTTTATTCGCGTTGTTCTCACCAGTTAACTGCTCTTGTTGCACTTTTATTTGGTTTTACCTGTACCTGCTCTTGTGCACTTTTATTTTCGCGTTTGTTCCCTGTAACTGTTAATGTTCACTATTTTTCGCGTTGATAACCCTGTAACTTGAAAATGTTGCACTTTTCATTCGCGTTTTTTCACCAGTACTGCTCTTGTTGCACTTTCATTCGCGTTGTTGTCACCTGTAACTGTTTGTTGCACTTTTCCATCGCGTTGTTTCACCTGTAACTGCTCTTGTGCACTTTCATTCGCGTTGTTCACCAGTAAGCTGCTCTTGTTGCAGCTTTGTTCATTCGCGTTTGTTTAGTAACTGCTCTGTGCACTTTCATTCGTCGGTTGTTTAACCTGTAACTGGCTCTTGTGCATCTCTTAATTTCGCGTTGTGTACCTGTAACATGCAGTTGCTAGCTATTTGTTCGCCGTTGTTTCACCTGTACTGTAAATTTCACTTTTCGTTCGCGGTGTTTCACCTGTAATGCTCTTGTTGCTCTACTTTTCATTCGCGTTGTTTCAAAGGTAATGGTTCTTGTGCCACTTTCATCCGCCGGTGTTTCACCATAGTGCTCTTGTTGACTTTTCCATTCGCATGTTTCAGCAGTAACTTGCTCTTGTTAAACTTTCATTGCGTTGTTTCAACCCCAGTAACGCTCTTGTTGCACTTTCATTCGCGTTGTTTCACTGTAACTGCTCTTGTTGCACTTTTATTCGCGTTGTTTCACAGTACTGCTCTTGTTTAAACTTTCAAATGGTTGTTTCCTGTAACGCTTTGTTGCCGTCATTCACGTTGTTTGTCACTGAACTGTTAATGTTGCACTATTTAGCTCGCTGTTGTTCACCAGTTAACTGTTCTGGTTGCACTTCTTAAGATCCACAGTTGTTACCGAATGCTCTTGTTGCACTTTCATTCGGTTTTTTCACCTGTAACTGTAAATGTTTCACTTTTCATTCGCGTTGTTTTCACAGTACACTTTCTTGTGCACTTTTCATTCTCGTTGTGTCACCAGTAACGTTCTTCGTTGCACTTTTTCATTCGCCGGTGTTCACCAGTACTGCTTTGTTAAACTTTCATTGCGTTGTTTTACCTGTAACTGCTTTTGTTGCACTTTAATTCGCGTTGTTTCACCTTGTAACGTTAATGTTGCACATTTCATTTCGGTTGTTACCTGTAATTCTGTTTAATGTTTGCAACTATTTTTCGCGTTGTTCACCAGTTAAGCTGTCGAATGTTTGCACTTTCATTCGCGTTTGTCACCAGTAAATGCTCGTGCTTGCACTTTTCATTTCGCGGTTTCCCTGTAAAGCTCTTGGTTGCACATTTTAATTCGCGTTGTTTTCACTAGTAACTGCTCTTGTTGCACTTTTCATCGTTTGTTTCACCAGTAACGGCTCTTGTTGCACTTTTCATTCGCGTTGTTCCCAGAACTGCTCTTGTTGGACTTTTCATTCGCGTTGTTTCCAAGTACTGTTCTTTGTTGCAACTGTCATTCGCGTGTTTCACCATACGCTCTGTTAAACTTTCATTTGCGTTGTTTTACCTGTTACTGCTTTGTTGCACTTTTAATTCGCGTTGTTTCACCTGTAATTGTTAATGTTGCATATCATGTCGCGTGTTTCACCTGTATCTGTTAATGTTGCACTATTTATGTCGCGTGTTTCACCTGTAAATGTGAAATGTTGCACTTTTCATATCGCGTTGTTTTCATCATAACTGCTCTTTGTGCTGTTTCATTCGCGTTGTTTCACTCGAAACTGTTCCTGTTGGCACTTTTTATTCACGTTGTTTCACCAGTAACGCTCTTGTTGCACTTTCATTCGCGTGTTTTTCACCAGTATCGCTCTGTTTCACTTTTCATTGCGTTGTTCACAGTACGGCCTGTTGCTTCTTTTATTCGCGTTTGTTTACCAGTAAGTGCTATTGTTGACTTTCATTCGCGCTTGTTTCCAGTAGACTGCGCTGGTTTAACTTCTTCGCGTTTAGTACTTACGCTTCTTGTTAGCACTTTTAATTCGCGTTGTTTCACTGTAACTGCTCTTGATTGCAACTATTCATACGCGATGTTTTACCTGTACCTGTAATGTTGCACTATTTTATCGGTCGTGTTCACCTGTAAGCTGT
>JABUQX010130171.1:0-36107 GCA_015478945.1 Trachelipus rathkii
AATATCATTGATTACTGGTCATTTAGGAAGATAGGTGTAAACGCAAATTTTTTTAAGTTTATAAATTAACAGGAAAAATAATAAATTTTTTTTTTAAAAATATATATTTTTTTATACAAATTAAAAAATAAATAATAAATAAAAAGTTTTAGTGTTATTAAATTATATACAGAAAATTAATGATTTGTTAATCAATAAGAGTCAGTAGATCTCATATAGTTATCAATATTAGGAATTATATCAAGTATAAGTCCATTAGAATTCAAGTATAAGTTATCAATATAATCAATAATTATCATTAGAATGGATTTGGTTTATATAATATTATAATAGTAGTAGTGGTTTATTCGGTTGGGTGGTTTATGGATGTACTGATTTCTACTATATTTATAGCTTATTTGGTGTCGTAAAAGGGCAAAAATTTTTTTACGTTATTTTATATTATATCATAAAAGAAATTAAAAATTGAATTATCATGTATTATCAAAGGTAATTTAGTTGAAACTTTGGAAGTCGCAAACACAAATAATTATATATAAAATTAATTTATATTGTATATTATTCTCTATCTGTTGTTCCTTCGGAACATAAATTATTATTATAGATCTCTGGGCATTTAGGCTCTGGGCGATATTGAAAAACACATTATAAGGAGAAGGTTTTATGATGGCAGAGACTAACAGTGCTCACTCAGGCAACATAGACTGGGAGAGCGAGGGAGCGGACAACAACACGTTATGAGCCGACGACGCTACCAGCACGATAGGTTGTTGCCCGTATATTAATTGGGAACAATTTGTCGGGTGCATACTAGTATACTGAGAAAGTTTCAATCATCTTCTCGGCCTAGGCGTAGAAACTATTATAAATTACCAAAGATTAATATTATTTAATTCATCCGAGGCAAATGTTAATAGTTGGTGTTCCCTAGAAACCCGCATTTTTAAGGCTTACCCTAGTAGACTTTACCTTTTAATATATAATTTATTTAAACCATCAAATCTCGAAAAGATACGTATGGCCTCGATTTACACTAAAAGGTGTGTAAAATGATTAGGACAAGATTCTTTGAATGACAAATTTATTATTTTACTCCATTTATTATAGCATGGATAGGAGGCAACTGCTAGAGGGATCAATGGTGGGTGTCTAATTATTATATTTAAGTGATCTATAGTCTACAGAGTGTCAGGTGATTGTGCTTTCGAGGTACAGGTCGCTCAGAGACAACTTGAGCACGCTCTGAGTAATATTCTTATTATTATTATATGGGTTGATGGGTATACTTTTTTATTTTCTAACGTTCGTTTCAACTTTGCGCTGTCTACTTCAATTTATCTTACTTCTTTTGTTTGTGCGTGCGCGCTTGCAGTGTGATCTCTTCTTTTTATTCTACAAGATATTGGAACTGGTTCCCTTAACGTTTCTGAGGTTCTGGTAAGGGGTTTCAGAAAGTTACATTTCATTATTAGTTGTTTTATTAAGGTTTTTGAAACTTGGGATCAATAGTCTTCTTAAAGTAATGAATATGTTCTATGTTCCTTATGAGTTGGATGGGGAAATATCTAACGTAGGGGGGATATGCGGGAGATTCTATATTAATTTCTGTGTGTTAAGTGTAAATATTCGATATATGTTTGCTAAGGTTTGACCATGGACTAACCGTCTAAGATAGGAAAGGCGGTTCTTTATGGTATATTCGTTATTTATTATTATATGGGTGAGCTGGGACATTCTAGAAGGGCCATTGCTACAAATTTATTGAATTTGTATTGTATTGACTTGGGACAGTTTAAAATAGGACCTTGCGGCTCTTAAGTATATTCCTATAATTATGGGTTGACTGGGACACTCGTAGAGGGGGTTAATGCAGTTTCTTTAATTATTATTCTTATTGTTACTTATTATGGGTTAGTCGGGACAGTCTGATTTACCGGCCCACCATGAGCTATTGAATATTTTCGAGTGTATTGGTTATCGCATGGATTGACTGGGACATTCTAGGAGGGCCAATGCGTAATTAAGATTAATTTATTCTTAATTATTAATTATAGACTTGCTCTGTAATGCCGGATTCTTGTCTTTAGGATATGGCTCTTGCGGCTTCTATCCATCAGTTGAATCCTTTTCCTCAATAATTCTTTATTGATCATTCGATTATCACTATGCAAAAATTTTTGTTGCTTATTCTCAAAATATTTAGGTTTACTGAGAGTGGATTGCTTGCGTCTTTCTACTGTATGTTTTTAAGATATACTACTATGTATAATAACCTGCTACCCTATGTTATTAACGCCTACTGAATATATATATATTATATATTATATATATATATTATATATTATTATATATATATATATTATAATATTTAATATACTATTATAAATATATATTATATATATATATATATATATAATATATATATGATTAATATATTATATATATTATCTACTATTATAATATATATAATTATTAATATTTTATTTAAAATTATATATTATAATAATATTATTAATATTAATACTATTATTAATTATAATATAAAATTATAATAACGAGAGTGATTTATAATATAATAAATTTAATATTTTATATCATATATTATAATATATATATATACATATATATATATATATTAATATTAATATATTAATTAATATATTATTATATATTAATATATATAAATATATATATTTATATATTAATATATATACTATTAATATATATATTATATATATATATATATATATTATATATTATTAAATACATTCAATTATGGGCGTCATCTAGGGGTGGGAGAGGGCAGAGGGGGGCAGACTGCCCCCAATTATTTAGAAGTATGTTTATCATCTTATATAGTAAGTCTAGCATAGCAGAATATTTTTTGATGACAACGTCAGTTTCTTGGTGGCCGTTATCAGTTACGTTTATTACTAATATAATTTATAATATTAATTATAGGGACTACGATATTCCCGATAATATTGAAAAAAATTCATATATATAAAATCAAAAATAATAATTAATAAATATATTCAAATAAATCTAATAATTAAAACTCAAAATATTTTATTTGGGATATTTTTATTTCATAATATTTCATCTTAACATGATATAAAAGTATGAACACTACATGGAATAATAATATATTATGATTATATATATGATATATATATATTATATTATAATATATATATTATTACATTGGGCGTGAGGCAAGGATTTAATTTAGTAGTAGGGGCTATAGGTTGAGATGAATATATATTTTAAATATATATATTATATTATTATTATATATTTTAAATATATATTATTTAATTAATATTAAACTATTAATATATATATATATATTAATTTAATGATATATGAATATATATTAATATTAATATATATATAATTATTATATATATTATTATATATTAATTATAAATATTATATATATTAATTATATATTATAATAGAGGCTTAATAGTGCCGCAAATGCTATACTTAGAACATACATGAGAGTTCCAGCGGCAGAATACTATCTGAAGATAACTAGTGCTGAATAAAAAGGGTTATCATGATTTAGTATGATTCATTACTAACGCGATTTATTTAGAAGAGGATTGAAACATATTACACATAATTTAGCGAACATATATCGAGTAAGATAAAATGGGTATACGGCATATTAAGAAGGTAAATATGGCAAGGATTCAGGTGGAATTTGAGATAATTGGTGACTACGCCAAATTCGATTTATCTCAATCGATTTGATTTGGTGTGGGTATAGTGATTCGTGTTTTTTCTGGTGTTAGCATGTTTTTTAAGGCCTATTTCTATTTCGTAATTATAGAGGATGCCCATTCACTGTATTATTATATACCCTTATAAAACGTCATCTGGCAAACTACTAAGGTTGCAGTTTTTTAATTTCGCAAGATTTAGGGGGGAAGTGCTCCCCCCTACGAGGGTAGCGCATTATATATGTATATAAGTATTATTAAATATTTATTTATTAAATATATAATTATAATTAATAATATTATATATATATATTATTTAATATAAATTATATTAATATATATATATCATATATTTAATATATATATATATATACTAATATTAATATATATTATATATTATTATATATATATATATATTTTAATATATATGGGTCGAAGGCTAATGCTTGCAATCGTCTATTTTATTCATATACATTTTCTCTGACGATATACGAGGTCTTCTATCACTCATTTTTAATATGCTCTTTTAATTTGTAGATAAAACTTATATTAGTTTTAGTTAATTATATATCTATATGTTTTTTTAATGTTGAATATGTCTGGGCTCTTTGTATTAGGAATCATAGATACTTTAAGCTTGTTAAATGGTTTGTGTTCGAGATTTAAAACCTAAATTTCGGGGACACAATTGGAACACACGGCTTCATTTCGGTTTTTAATACACGGATATCTTGTACAATTTCTTACTTTTAAGTGAATATAAGGCTCATAATAACTCACGCATTGACAAAATATATGCATAACTATAGTATCGTGTGAGAATGGTGTGGTTTAATTATTTTTTTTATTTTAGATTACAACATAAATCTATGAAAATTGCAATGACTATCTTCGGGCCGCCTCAAGTGTAGAGAGAATCTTATCATGTTTTCTAATTTTTGACACGCATCATAATTGATAGTTGATATTTTTAAATAGATATCTTCTTTGTAAGTTTTAACGAGTTATTTCGACTCGTATAACTATATATTTATTTTTATATATGAAAGTAATTATGATAATTTAGTATATTATATCACTGAAAAGTAGAATTTTGATATAACTTATAGCATGATCTATTTATACTTATGGTCTGCAATTATAAGAGGTTTTATTAATTAGGTTATTTCTAATTTATATATAAAATAAACTATTTATTTCATTAAACAAGAAGAAATTAGAGTTTTTAACATAGTTTGCTTCATTATCATTTATTTAATTATTTTTTACTATTATGTTAAGTTATTATCAATTCACTTTGAATGTTTATGATAATTATTTAATTTATAATTATTATATTCATTAATTATGAGCATTATGTGGACATGAAATAGATTATACAGTTAGTAGAACCATTATAAATTTAATAATATATTTAATCTATATATTAATATATATAATATATACTATATATCATATATATTAAATATTAATATTTAATATTATATATTATATATTTATATATAGTATTGTTTATGATTATTTATATTTAAATTTAGTTCAAATAGGTAATGTTTAACTTAAGAGACCTATAACTATAGGGGTACAGTCTTCTACAGTAAATACATAATTTTATATATATTATTATTGATTAATCAGCGAGACAAAGATTGTCTATAAGTAAGAGAAGGGTAATAACTTTAATTACTGTTCTTCTTTTCTGTTGGATTTGTGACACTTCTTACAAATTACGGTTTGCGGAAATAAATATTTAGAAAGTACTTATTTTCACTCCGCTTCGAAAATTCTATATTTTTATCCGTTTTCCGCTGGGGCGAGGTATCTGGGAGGAGACAACGGACTTCATTGCTCGGTCGTTTGGATATATTATATTCTTGCTCGTTTCGTATTCCTTTTAGTTTCACAGAGAGAACACTTAAACTGTTGTAATAATTATTCTTAATTGATATATTTACTGCTGAAAGGTTATTTTATTTGTTGTATTTTTTTAATTCCTCCATACGTAATGAGCATATTATGGGGATTATATTGATATTCTATTGCGTTTTAAAGAGGAGTAAAGAGTGATAGGGTGGGGTTCTTTATTGGTCCTCTACTGGTGGTTAATATACAATGGGGCAATATGTCATTTCAATTACTTCTAGACAACTCGGCTCGTGGTGCCTTAATTTGATCGGCTCTTACTATATAGTGGAGAGTAGAGTGAATTAGAATATTTTTATTTTTATTAATATTATTTATATTATTTTAATTTTCGATAATATAAATTAAATAAAAAATAAAGACCCTCTACTTATTAATATTATTTACGAGCTCTTACTTATTGTAATATTAATATAATTAATATATATATAATAATATAGTATATATATATACTATATAATATATTATTATATAATTATATTATATATTTATATATATATATATATAATTAAATAAATTAATATATATAGTATTAATATATATATATAATAAATTCGATTTAATCTATTTTAATTAATATTATTACATAATAATAGTATATATATCTATATCATATTAATAATATATTATATTAATATTTACTTTTATAATATATATATTAATATTATATTAAATTATATATATATATAATATTATTATATATATATTGTATAAATTATATATTAAGTTAATATATATATATATAGTATATATATATACGTATATATAATAATATATTGCATAATAATAATAATGTATGCAATTTAATATTTTAATTTATAAATAAAAAAAAAGCTTTTTGATGATTTATTTATTTTATTTTTTCATTAAGCTAACAGTGAGATACACATAAAAAACTAAAAAATATATTTTTTTTTACATTTATATAGTTGAATAATAATTTATGTATTAAAATCAGAATCTTATATTAATATGCCTTTCCAAGGTTACCGAACTTTATTAACATAGCATTATATAATTTAATTATTTGTAGGAGTGGTTTACTTAATAGTCTACCGATAATTTATATTATTACTAATTAGTTATAGTTATATGGAAGAGAATATGTAAATAATAATTATATATATATTTATTATGTTAATTACACTCAAACTGAGATATGTATTAATTTAAGTTATGGGTCTTAAGGAATTAATCTGTGAATCGCGATCAGTAGAATTTAGGAACTTGTGTACTAGCGCTTAAAATATAATAAAACACTCAGAAAAAAAAGAAAAAATTGAGATATGTTTCAAGATTAGTTATATTATTATTTAAACTTAAATATCTGAATATTAAACATATATATATCATTATCATATAATGCTTTATATTAATATATACTAACTCATAGGCAAATTAATTAGTTGTAAGGCTTGATTTTGCTGAAATAGAATTCTATTTTTAAAGTAATATGAGACTTTCCGCGGAATCAACCTTATGGATGTCAACGTTAGACTATTTTGTTAAAATAGGATAAAAATTGTTTTTATACCTGAATTATATATAATTCAAATATTAATTTTATAGTAAATATAATATTATAGTATAGATAAGAAACTGACATTAAATTAAAAATAATATATTTTAAAGCATAGTCATTCTCCAATAATGCCAATTATATTCTATGTAGCTGGAGATGATGCACATTGTATAAAATAATAATAATAATAACTTTAAATATAGTTAAAAATTAAAAAATCAAAATTTTATGATATAATAATTAATATTTTCAGTTATTTAAATTAATTTTATTTAGTTATTAACTATGGAGTTTTATGTATTTGAGTTAAGGTTCAAGGTAACAATAATTATATATTTTCCTATTAGGCGGGCTGTATAGCTCGAGATGGGTATATATAGGATCATGATAGGAGGACGATATAAAGTCCCCTTACTGTACTAACAGAGGCGAGAGAACTAGACTCCTATGATATCTTATATAGTACTCAGGTTACTTTCTCTCAATATGGAGTACTTATTCGTTTTATTATATTTTAAAATTAATATAAAGGACTGTACATTAAACATATTGATTAATATTATATATATATATATTTATATATATTTATATATTAAATAATATTATATTAATATATAGTATATATATATATAGCTATATATAATATATATATATTAATATATATATATATTAATATATATATGTGATATTAATATATATATTATATATATTATTATATATATTAATAATATAATTTAACTATATATAGTTATATATATATTAAACAGTAATAAATTACTACTCACAAAAATAAATATGTATAAGCTTTTTATTAATAAAAAATATTTATATATAAATATAGTTGTTTTTTAAGATTTCTATTATTTAATGTTTTTTAGAACGATAAATTTTATAATAATAAAATCATTGTTAATATTTACTAATATTATATTATATATATATATATAATAATTAATATTCATTTGTTATATAATATAATATTTACTAGCATATATTATTAATAAAAAAAAATAAAAATAAATATCTTTAGAATTTAGGATGTTTTAGAGTTAACAGAACGTGGATTAACTACTGGCTAGAAGTCTATTCACCAACACGAATACTATTAAATCGACGTGAATATTGTTTGTATAAATAATAGTGATCGATTTTTCTATCGATGTATATTTATTTTTTATAAATTGTATTATTAAATCAACCCAGATCACGTAGAAACACGATTTAAACATCGATTTGTGGGTAAAGGAAAAAAAAATAATACTATTACTGATAAATATAGCACATTTGAGAGCGGAGGTATTTATCAAAATTGATCTCTGGGCACCGACGGGAATATTTTTAACACTTATTGCCACGGTAAGCAAACTTTGAATAAGTTATCGGCTCTTCACTGCTCTTTATGGTGGCTGGGTGCATCGCTTTCTCATTATTTTGTTTCTGTGGGTTTTTATCGCCTTGTGTATTTTCATTATTGTTCATTTAACTTTCTTGTTTATATGTCTTCTAGACCTAAGTTTCATTCTTCAATCGCGTTAACCTTTTTATATATTTTAATTTTCTGTTGACGTATCATATCTGTCTATTAAACCAATATGCTTTTTCAAAATGTTGTTGGCTCTGAATTATGCTGGTTTTGCGTGTTTTAGCGGTATGTTGGTTCACTTTACTCCTCTTATATTTATTCCTTCAATCATGTATTTATTATTATTTATTTCATGTTTTTTATGTTGTTCTTGTATTATTATTATTATTTTCTCTTCTTCTAAATTTATTTTCTTTCTATATTTATTAATAGTTGTATTTATTTATTATTTTGAACCGCAACCTGCCACTTGGGAACGCCATAAATCTTCAGAAGTGAAAAAGGAAGCTATGGAATTATTAAACAATTAAAGATTATTATTGTTTTTTATTTTTACTCTTTGGGTATCATATGAAGAACATTTTGATACAGTTACTTTGAATTTTAAGTTGTGAATACTGCTTTAGTATTTAAGTTCAATAGTTTAGCATGTACTGTTAAGGGGCATTATCGTGCGTTTGTGAGATGGTGATCTGATGGACACTTAAGTGATCGATCCGTAGTAATGAATTACGGCACTTCGAATACTAGAGAAGAATGTTGAGTAGAGTATCGCTTGATTGATGTGAAATGACGAGATAACAACATCGCTATGTAGCAGTACATATTAAGAGAACTGAAAAAATATAGGAATATTTATGTATTCTTAATTAGAATTGACTTCTTAAGTGGAATTAGAATAGGTTATTAGGTTTCAATAATTATTATTTGAGCTTATATATGGCTTTACAGTGATTGACTATCTAAGTCTACTTTATACTAATTTAATTTTTTATTATATATACACTATTCCCTTATTACTAAAAATAGAATTAATCAATGAATCTCGGATTATTTATTCAGTACCTTAATATCTTTTGAATACGCTTAATATTAAAATCACACTCATTTAATGCTCTCGCTAAGCTTTTGTTTGCCCATCTATATAAATACTGCTTGTTTTCGAGGTGATTTTTTCTTTATGTGTCTGTTCAGGTCATTCTTTATCAAGAATATTTTTCATATATATTTTCTATACCTATGTCTTTGACATTTTTTTCGTGATCAACTTCCTAGAATTATTTTATTCCTTTATCTAATATAGAAAATGACTTCAAATTATTACTATATTACTATGTAAATTTATTAATGGTCATTTTATAAGTAATTTATGGGATTATTTAACATTACTTATTAAATATATCATAATTGTTGATATATTATTTTATTATTTTTTTCGAAGTAGTATTTTTTATGTTAAGTTATTAATTATATGCTCAAGCGATTGTCCAAAATTATCCAAACACACTTTTTTTGGATTTTGTTATTTAAAATGAAAAATTGGCGAGAAATTTTTTCGTGTTCGTGCGATTAATGTAGGATGAATAATTTACCAGGGGTATATTAAGTACTCGAAAGAGATGCACATTTTATTCTTAGTGATAATAATTTCTTTGTATAGTTTATTTTATATGGCATTATTAAGATTTTGGATTTGAATGAAGAAGAACAATTTTTAAAAAGGGTATTTTTATTGGCATAAATTTTTTAAACAATCTTTTCATATAGTAATAATATTTATAATTATTATTACAAAAAAATTATTATAGGTATAATTAAAAGATTGCAACTTGGCCAGACTATAAAAGCGCCTGAAATTATAATTGATTTATTAGTTGATATCGGATTGAGTAGAAAAAAATTTAATAACTCAAATTATTTTTCACCTTTTTCCAAAAATTTAGTCCGCATGACTTTTACAATTTTGAAGATATTAATTTTTTTTATTATTCATTTAATTCAGTAATCAACATCAATATATTCAGTTGTTTCTTATCTCCGAAAAGCTTCTTTCAGCTATGCACCCTTTTTACTGTAGATAATTTTTTTGATAATAAAACTTTTACAAATGAAAGTTATTTTAAAAAATATTATCAAATTTTTTTTTTTGTGGGAAAATTTTTCATCCAAATCATATTATTATTATATTATATATTTTAATATTATATTATATATTTATATATATATATTATAAATTTATATATATATTTATATATTATAATATATAATATATATATATATATATATTTATTATATTAATATATATTAATATATATTATATATTATATACTATTTTTCGGGCCGGCTAGTATATATATATATATATATATATATATTATTATATATATATATATATTATTATATATATATATAATTATATAATAATATATATTATACTATATAATATATATATATATATATAATATATATATATATATATATTTTATGTATATTGGGCAATCTTTATGCTTTGTAAGTGTTTATACATTCCGTCCTATATATATGTATAATATATATATATATATATAATATATATATTATATATTTTTTTTGTTGATGGTTTTTTAAGGTTCACCCCCTCACGCAAGCTATTCAACGGGAGGGGAATTTATAGTAATTTCTAACCTAATTCCGGGAATAGGTATTCGAACCCGGGGGTACCTTGATGGGCGGACTCTGGGTATATATATATATTAGTATATATTTATATATATATTATATATATATATATATATATATATAATATATTATATATATATATATATATATATATATATATATATATATATATATATATATATATATATATATATATATAGTAATATATATATATATATATATATAATTTTTATATAATATTATATATTATATATGGCCAATTCCTAGATACGCACGCAATGGATATTTTTCGTACTTTTTTTATAAACTTCTGAACTTTCAATACTATTTACTTAACGGTATGAATAGCGTGAGGCTTTTGAATTTGAGTTCGATTTTTTTTTGTAAGAAAGGCATTTCTATTTACGCATTATTTTGCTTCGCTAATTTTTTTTAAAGGAAAATGCTTTCGGACGTAGATTTATTACTCTGTAGCATTACAATAAACTATAAAATACTCCCCTCATATAATTATATAATAATAATAATAATAATAATAATAATACATAATATAATAATAATATAATGTAAAATTGAAATAATAATAAGGTCAGGTGTCCTAAGCTGACATCAATGTACTCGAGACGGCAAGCACCTAGTAAACAAAATGTATATTGGAATCAGCGGAAACTTTAAGGAGGGGTTTTTTATGTTTTTTTTTTTTTTTTTTGCACATTTTTCGTCGTAAATATTTTAAAAAAAAAATTATTTTCCATTTAGATATATACTATCGGTGGGACAAAGGGGGTGACGAAGTCCCCCGTCGTCCACGGAGGCGAGATGACCGACTCCTGCCATATTGCGGTTTACCCTATGGTACATTAGTTAAAAAAAAAAAAGATAATTTGTTACTTCATTATCACTGTATTATTTAACAAATAGGGAAAATAAATAGGGAAAGGTAAACTTTTTTTTTTCAATTTCGACAAATGCAAAAAAAAAAAAAAAAAAAAAAATTAAAATAAAACATGAAAAAAAAAAACCATTCTTAAAATATAATGCAAAAAAAAAAAAAAAAAAAAATTAAAACCATTCATAAAATTTTTTGCTGATTCCAAATCAGCACTGTAGGTGCTGTCTTTCTCGAGTTACATGATGTCAGCTTTAGACACTGATATAAATAATTATATTTATATATATATATTATATATATATATATATATATATATAATATATATATAATATATATATATATTATATTATTATTAATAATATATAATAATAAATTTTATAGATAAAGAAATTTTTTAAAATAATTTTGCTCAGTACGTTAATTATAAATTCTAGCAACATTTAGTACGTTTAGTGCTCAGTCTTTTTATTGCGCTGCTTTCTAAGAAATTGCCTATAGTATACTATATAATATGTTTATCATATATATATATAATATTATAATATATATATATATATATATAAAATATATATATATATATAATTATAATAGTATTATATATTAATATATATATATATATTACTATATTGACTTTTCTGTTTCACACAATGGTCAGTTTTGAATTTTTTTTTTTTTTTATGCGAATGGGTGCCATTTTGATACCAACAATTGATTTCAGTGGTAAGGGACTGATTAAAAAATATAATAGGACCAGTTATGTTACGGATCGTAACTTTTATTTTATTTATATTTTTTTAACGTAAGGGAATCCCAAGGTACCGCAAAGAATGGCAGGAGTTCGGGGTCTCTCGCCTTCGGGGGAGCGAACAGGGTAGGACTATTTCCCCCCCCTCCGGGGAGGGTCTACGGAACTCCGCTGTTGGTATTTTAGGTGTCGCGGGGGGTCTTCGCCCCTCGGGTATGGCGTCCCCCCTCCGTCCCGTCGCTCGAGCCGCTAAATTATTTTTTTTTAATAAATTTTTATTTTTTAATTTTTAGTTTTTTTACATATTGTAATAAATAATAATCACCTCTTATGAATCGAGATATTTAATTTATGGAAAAAAATGTGTTTTTTTTTTATTGTTTAATTTATTTTATTATAGTAAATTAGTTGATTAATAATTTACCATTAGGTTTTTCTGTTGACATGTCGTACTTTTCGAATAATTCATTTTTAAAACAATTATTAACAAAAGTGTGAACTTTTAAAATTATTTAATAAATCTTCGAATTTTGAATCAGTCCGTTACATAATAAACAGCATGAGATATGAAAATAGTAGCAAAAAAAAAAAAAAAAAAAAAAAAAATTCACAAACTTGTCCCATTGTGTAAAACAGAAAAAGGGCTATTATATATATATATAACACTATATATATTACATATATAACATATATATTATGATATAATATTATATATAAATATATATAAAAAAATAAATATATATGTAAATATAAAATATATAAATATAATTAATATATATATATATATATATATATTATATATATAATATATTATATATTATATATAATAATAATATATATATATATATATATATATATATATATATATATATATATTATATAATAATATATATATTATATATATATATATTGGCTTATATATTATATTGGTATTTGGTTAGTATATTTATAAGCCTAAGGGTGCAGTGTAGGTTGTGCATTCCTGTGTTCCCCGTTCGGCTCGAGGCACTACATTGCATGTGTAATACCGTTTACAAAAATATATATTATATAATTTTGCCCTAGAAAAGGTAAAAAAAATAAATTAAAAAAAAAATAAACAGACAAAATATTCATGTTCGACCAGAACATCTATTTTGTATTCAATAGATGCTATGGGAAAATTTTTTTGATCCGAGCTCCCGTTCCGTGTGGGCGTTAAGTAACTTTGTCCTTTATTATATATGGTGTGAAGTTCAAAAAATTTTAATTCTTTACTTTTTTATTTTATTTATTTAAAGTTTTTTTAAACAATGTTATTTAGTCAATTAAGGATGATAAGATAAAATTTCTCTCCTCTCTCTCTCCTCCTCATCTCTCTCTCTCTCTCTCTCTCTCTCTCTCTCCTCCTCTCCTCTCTCTCTCTCTCTCTTCTCTGTTAATTCTTTACTTTTATTTCATTATTATTTTAAGTTTTCTTAAACATTTTATTTAGGAAGTATTATGGAGTAGTTTTTAACATACGGCACGCTTTCGCGCATTAGAAGCGAGCGCTTCAGAGAGCGGTCTGTCGTCATCCATGCCAGCTGCGTGCATTCAGCTATGGGTATGCATCAGTTTTTAATTAAACTTAATAGAATAAGGGTGAATTGTTAAAAGAAGGCGAAAATTAGGACAACTTTTAAAGAAGTTTATTTAAAGTAAAGGTTGAAAATATGGTATTGAATTGTACACCTTAGGTAATGCAGGAAAATTAAGAAAAAATAAATAAATAACTAATGTGTATTTTTATTTTACGTCTGGCAAGGTTCGTACGGCTTTCAATAAACCTAGACAATTATAGGAGCAAATAAAGTTGTTGAGATCGATGAATCTGTGTTTGGAAAAAGAAAGTACAATAAAGGTAGAAAAGTTGAAGGAAAGTGGGTGGTTGAAGAATTGAGAGAGGAAGTCCATAAGGTGTTTATGTTGTCCCCGTGTTTAAAATCGGTAATAGTGATGCTACAGAAATTCTCGCACGATACATTGAAAATGGAACATTGTACTAGTAGATGAATAGAAGGGATAATAAAGAATTTTGCTATGATTAGATTTACACACATTTATGTAAATGCATTTCGTAAAGTTTGTTGATTCCACAAAGTGTGCCATACAATAATAAAAGAACGCTGGTCAAGGTGAAGTAAAAATATGAAAAAAATATATTCTGACCTGAGCTAACCTAACGTAACGTAACTAAACCTGTCCTAACCTAACCTAAACAAACGTCTTAACGTATCCAAACGTAACGTAACGTAATGTAATGTACCCTAACCTAATCTGACCTGACCTTATTCATTTAAAATATAAATTCTAAATATAATTGTTTAAAAGGTTAAAAGAAATTCGATGAAGTTGATTTACATAAATAAATACTCTAATTGATCTACCTGTGTATGTACATGGTGGAATGAAAGAACATAAAGGTGAGAAATATACAAGGATTTCCTACAAACCATTGGAAATCAAAACTAATTTAAGCAAAGATTATATATATCAGTGGCGGCTTTTGGGGGTAGGCAGAGTAGGCAACCCTACTGCTTAGTGGAAACCAAAAAATATTAAAAAGTCAGCACATATATAATATATATTATAATATTAATAATATATATATATATATAATATATATATATAATATATATAATATATAGAATATTAAAAAATAATATATATATATATATATATATATATATATATATATATATATATAGGTGTGGGAGACTCCACATAGTTTTAAGCGAATAAGCAATAATAATAGGGATAATTATAGAAACCAAAAATAAGTAACAATTATGAATAGCCACACACAATAGTATCAATAACAATATTGTAACAAGACTGTTAATAAAACAGTAGTAGTAGTAATAGTAGTAATAATAGTTGTACCTTTAATTAAGTAATAAGAATAAAGAATAATAATAATAGTTATAGAGTTTTAGCATATAAACAATGATTTAAGCTAGTCTAATTAATTATTATGATTCCGAAAAAGATTGCTAGTCATCAAGACTAAATACTTTATTGCAATTGTTCAATCCTTAAATATATAACAAATAACACCTTTTCTTGTAAACGTCTTTGCAATGCCATTATGTCGATTCCTTTTCAGATTTCGTAGTTTGTAGTAGAGTTGACCCCTAAGCTCCGTCAGTCGATCGTTAATATAAAAAGGCTTAACAGTAAGCTTTTTTATGCAGAGAATATTTCCTCTCTAAACGATTCACCGTCAAATTCGATGCAGCGCATATTCTTTTGACTACCATATTTGAACGCTCTTTTAATCCCGATTCGTGTCAAATTCAAATTAGGCAACGTACCAATTGCAGAAATTGCTTCCTCTTTAAGATTTAAACTACTCACATCAGCCAACATCTGACTAATTTTGTCTCCATTCAGGATCAGATAGATTAGGGTCCTGTTTAACTACTAGTTCTCAATTTCAAGAATCTTAACTTTATAGATAATTATGAAACAGGTACCAGCAGTCCCAGAGGCTAAATTATTTTCCACTTCAGGGGAAGATCAATATTTGGTTCATGCTACGCCCAATTTTCACCCACCCCCCTAAAAATGAACATAAAATTTGGAATTATCAGCCGATTTTGACCCTATAAACACCAAACTGTAGCTTTTTTGTACCCTTAAAACGTTGTTTTTGGGTGTTTTTTCTGTGTTGTAGTGTAGTCATTTTCAGAATTTTAAAATTTTCAAAAGCATTATTTTTTTGACATTTTCGTATCAACTTTCAGAAGAATTTTTTCGAAACGACTTCAAACTTGAAATATGCATAGATGGGTCCATTACCTTCAATAGTCACAATTGTTTTTTTCAATTTTTTTAGTTTTGTGCTCACGTTGTCCAATAAAATATTTTAGTATGGATTTAAAATAAAAAATTATGATACTTTATTGCTGTTGGGGCTAAAGTGAATGAATTTTCAGGGCATATGTAGTCGGAAGAGAAATGCACCTTGTTTTACTTAGATAATTTCTTTGTATATGTATTAGTTTTGGATTTGTTTTTGGAACAAATTTTCCACAAAAAAAAATTTGGAAATTTTTTTAAAAATTTTCATTTGAGTATACAAAAAATTATCTAAGTAAAAAGGGTGCATCTCGCCCGACTATACAAGCCCTGAAAATTTGATGTTGATCTGATAAGTATAAAAAAAATATCTCAATATTTCACTTTTTTAAAAAATTTGAATTTTTGGAAAGTGAAAAATTGGTATATTTTTTTCTACTATCGATACATCAAATTTAGGGCTTTTATAGTCTGGCAAGTTGCATCTTTTTTACTAAAAACCTAAAGAAAAAAGAAAAAAAAAAAAAAAAAAATTTAATATTTTTTTTGTATACTCAAAAGAAAATTTTTTAAAAATTTGCCAAAAAAAATTTTTTTAAAATTTGTTCTAGGAACAAATCCAAAACTAATGCATATACAAAGAAATTATCCAAGTAAAAAATGTGCATCTCTTTCGAGTACATATACCCTGAAAATTTCATCCACTTCGCACGAACAGGAAAAAATTTCTCGCAATTTTCATTTTAAATCAAAAAAAGTGGTTTGGAAATTGGACAACGCTGAGCATAAAACTCAAAAATCGAAAAAAAAACAATTGACTATTGTAAGTAATGAACCCATCTATGCATATTTCAAGTTTGAAGTCATTTCGGGAAAAATATCTGGAAGTTGATACGAAAAATGTCAAAGACAGGTTTGGAAAAATTGAAAATTCTGAAAGAATGACTACAGACACAGAAAAACACCCGAAAACAACGTTTTAGAGGGCAAAACAAGCTACAGTTTTGTGTTTATAGGGTCAAAATTGGCTGAAAATACCGAATTTCATGTTCATTTTTAGTGGGGGGTAAAATTGGGCTGAGCCCGAGCAAAATATTGGACCCCTATTCTTCACAAAGTCTCTAATTAAAATCAATATTTTAGTTTCTAGCACTTTTAGGCGTTCATCAAAGATATCCAACTTCTTTTCAATCCTATTTACAGATGTATTTAGCGTATTAACACTAGTACTTAACTTATTTAAATTCGCTGTCATGTTCTTAATCAAAGGAAAAATAAAATCAATATCAATTGGAAAATCAAACTTTTTTCCACTCTGAGATTAAGCAGGGTGGCATATTCTACTTCTATTTGGATATTTAGTAGAAGGAAAATTTTTCAAGACACTAATTACTTGAATAATGTTATCTGTTGAGTAGTAAGGGGTGTGAACCCTCCGCTAAAACCGCAAACCGGATGTTGCCAAGCAACATTTTGAGGCATTTGGTTTTTGACGTTTGATACGTCAAAGTTAAGGTTATTAAGGTCGGTGAGACTGAACTTAAGGTCTGGAAGACCGATATCGGAGGTTATGAACTTGAACTCACAGGCGTAGCCCCCTTTTGGAGGGCTAAGCCCCAAAGGGGGCATTTTCGTTCCTGGAAGGTTTTAAATGATCGGGGAGATCATTTTTGATTGCTCCATTCAATTTATCGATGTTTTTTTTTACCCACAAATCGATGTTTAAATCGTCTTTCAACGTCATTTGGTTGATTTATTACATTGAAAAATATAATCGATAGAAAATCATCACTATTATTTAAAATTCAGTCGATATATCGTTGTAGTGAGAGTCCGAGTTCATCAGCTCCGTCTGTTTAAATATATATACCCGGGCTAGGGTTATCGTACCATCCTAAAATTTGTCCGCCAGTCAGATGGTGACGTAACCTCGTCGTAGACGAGGTTACGTGGGGGGTGCCAGCCCTTAAAAATAGGAAATTATCGTAGAATGATGAAACTTGAAACCCCCGTAGGGGCGGCGTAACCTCGTCATAGACGAGGTTACTTGGCTGTGCACCCCCCTGAGGGTGGTGCTGCCCCTCGAAGTAGGAAATGATCATAGAAGGATGAAACTTGGCATACATCCTTCTTATAACGTAATCTCGTCGTGGACGAGGTTACGTGGCCGTGCACCCCCTAGGGGGGTGCTGGCCCCTACAAGTAGGAAATGACCGTAGAAAGATGAAACTTGTTTTATGTACTATATATATATATATATTATATATATATATATATATATATATATATTATGTGTTATTTATATCTATATATATTATACAAAACAAGAAATGTTGATTTCTGTTTTAAAAACTTAAATCATAGTTTATATTTATAATCTATATTATATATGACATTTATTTGTAAAATACCATTGCATATTAAGATGGAAAATTCTTTTAATACGAGTTGCAATAAATGCATTTAATATCCTAATCATTGGTCTGCATAAAAATCTGCCCTGACACCATTCCTGCTGATTCTTATTGAAAATGACCTCCTGAAACCAAAAATGACCCCCGTTTTCCCCGAACATCCACAGTTTTTGGGGGAGGCGCTCCCGCATATTTTTATCACTTTTTGATAATTTGGTGGGATCAAAATGATTATTTTAGCCTTTACATTTCTTCTGATTGGCTAGAGATGGGAAAACTTCTTAAACACGAAAATTTGTAGCAAGGAGGTAGATTTTGGGAGGGATTTGTCTCCTTAAATTGAAAAAAATCATTAAAAATGATCGATATATACGGTGTTTTCGCAATTTCTTCACTAAATTTCTGCATAGTCCAGCTTTCAGTTCTCTCATCTGCCTCCAAACAGCCCCAAATAATAAAAATATATAGCAACAACAATAAAAATATATATATCAACAGTTCCGAAGATCCGCTGAATTAAGCTGGCGCTCTCAATACTTCGCGCGCATAGGTTAGCACAGGAAATTTTTCTAGACCTGTCACCATTCCTGCTGATTCTTACGAAAATGATCTCCAGAATCCGAAAATGACCCCTGTTTTGCCCCATCACCCACCGTTTTCGGGGGAGGAAACCACATTATATATACTCTTTTTTTTTATTTGGTTTATACACTATATCTTAAGAGACCCTCCTGGTTTTCAAACTGTTCCGTTATTTTATTTTATTTCCTGTAAGAATTAGTAGACTGATACCACACATGTGAAGTGTTTAGGAAAGTAGTCCTCTCTATTATTTTACAGGAAGTAGATATGTCTAGCCCATCTTCTTCTAATATGGAAAACTATACATACGGCAAATTAAGTAATTCGGAAAATAATTGGATCTAAGCAGAATTGCCAGTTTTTATCTTCACAATGGTGTTATTTCTCATATAAAATTATTATATTTTATTTTAAGTTTCAGTTTGCTGCCATTTTGCTTTTATAACTTTAATGTTTTGTGATCTTACATTTTACTTAAATAAAAGACTTGCTATTTTCGCCACAGATTTTTTTTTTCTTTATTCATTTATTAGTATGGCCTAACTTCTATTTTAAACCTTTTTTGTTTTCCCTTTTGAAGCTCAATTTTTAAAAGGTTTTGTGATGAAAATTTTCACATAATAATACTGGGAAACAAATTTATTGTTGCATTGCTACCAGCTCTTGTCCTAAACCAATTAAGAGTACAAAGATTTCAAATTTGTAATTAGTATTTTCTCTAAGCTACAGTTTTGCGTTCGCTCGAAATCGCAAAAAGTTAGTATTTACATTAATTATATTTGCTCTGAAAATTTCATATTTTATAGGACAATTAAAAGGTTATCGTGATTTTTCACTTATGAAATTTCAAAATTTTTTAAATTTTTTTCCCCCTCCTAAATGAAAAATCAACATGAAATTTTCAAAGCACAAAATTGAATGAGATACACGTTTCGTTTATATATATAATTTTTCATGATTATTTTTCTCGGAACAGATACAAAACTAGCGTACAGACCAAACCTAGCATGATTTATGATTTTTTACAGTGTATTTCGATTGTATTCAGACCTGCATTTCTATTATTATTACCATTTTTTCAGGAATTGGCGGTACATTTAGTTGGCAACCCTCAGGGGATTTGGCCGTTCACGTTGGTAGTCACTCTTCGGTTGTTGAAAAGAAAGAACAAGAAGATGTTGAAGTAATGAGCACCGATTCTTCATCCTCGTCATCTTCAGATTCTCAGTGATGATAAGGAAAGAAATGGTTTTGTTAAACTTTCAAAATGCAATCGTAAGCCATATTTCCTTATGTATGGCATCGTATTTTATAATGCTCGGAGTCTCTTAAAACTTCCAAGATGCTAAATTGAAAAAGTTTAAAAGAAAAAAAAAGTTTTTAGTCAATATAAAATTTTATTTTTTGTAGAAGTTTTTGTAATTATAAAGAGTACCAATATTTTGGTATCAGTACAATCAACTAAACTATTGTATATATTTGTATCCCATTTTATGTATTTTAGTTTCAAATTTATTTTTCTATTTATAAATTTTTTATATATTTTCCTAACTTTCCATTTTTCCCTATATATAAAGCTTACAATATTTATAACAAATTACAAATATATTTAATACAAGTTTCATAGACATTCAAGATTATTTTTTCTAGAACTTGAAAAAAGGAGCATATTCTTGGTCATTTATTTGTCTTATGCCAATTTGGCTTATTCTAAATGAAATTGAAACCTCTTGATAGAGATGTATGATATACAATAATAAGGAGTATAATGGCAGAAGAATATAGTTTAGTGAAGATTATAAAAAAGCATACATAATGGGGATTTGTCTCAAATAAATAGTTATACATATATGCTAGTGTTTTAACTTATAAGGTGAAAAAGTCATAATGAGGATTAGTCTTAAATAAATGGTTATAGATATGCTAGCGTTTTAACTTAAAAGGTGAAATAGGGTCCTATTACTATATAGTGACAAAAATAAACTTGCGAAGCATTAGACATTTTACCATCGTTACATTTTTTATAATGTCTATATGAAACTTAAAATTACAGACCACATAAAAAGTAAGCATGTGTTAGAAGCTTAAGTTACCATCAGCAGATACTTTACATGGTTTACAACGAAAATGGTATAGAATTTCTTTCCTTGTTAAACTTTGTTTGGTGAATCATTGCGTACAAGTATTAATGTAAATGGGTCATAAAGTAACACGTCTAAATTACAGAAATTTTAATGTGTAGCCCAAAAAACTAATGATGTTAATGGGGTAAAGTTTTTTCTCCCGAAAATTAAAACAAATGAATTTTAATTGTTAAATAAAAGCTTAATATACAAAAAAGAAATAAAAAGCCTGGTTGTTCTTGAGAAGTCATTCTTAATTAATTTCTCAAGGAGGATCAATTTTGCTTATTTCTAAAATAAAACATTTGAAGAGGCAGAATGAAAGTAAAGGCAAATAGGGAAAACTCATTCTACGGAAGATATCTCTGACGATTATCTAATTAGGTTATCAGACTACCTATTATGAGACTTGTGGTTTTAAGAGGCATGTCATTTTCACTTCATACTTTTTGGTATTCTGTAAAAATAGAAAGAAAAAATCCTTCCACGAGACCTAAATTAAATTCCTAAGGAAAATAGGTAATCTAATAAGAGGTTTAAAGAATCTTTTGCGTTTTGTGTGTACTCTACAAAATATTTTTGTGGACTCGATGTATTACATTAAACAAGACAATTAAGACGTAAAGGGCAACGAACTCCAGATATAGAGAGCGTCATGTCCAGAGAAGTTGCGAACACCAATGGTTGGGATTCGGTGAAGATATATTCCTCGGTTGTCGTAATCTTGTCCTAGCTTCGTTCACTTGATAATGTTATTTTCTGTTCATTCTATAAACTGCGTCTCTAGGCGAAGAAAACTACCTTCGGAGTCACGATGTATCCATTATTATACTCTAGTGGCGCGAGCTACACAACGATCTCTCGCTAAGTCTCATTTGGGGTGTGTCGGCCTGCTCCGGGGGTCACTTTACGTTCATCGCAAGATCTTCTGCTATTTCAGTCCTCCATATCCAAAAAATTAACGCAACTTAGTCTTCATCGAGCACGTGGAAGAGGAGAGGTTGCGAGTTGCCCAAAAACCTGTACATTTCGGTACTTTAAACGGCGCACCTTCAAGAGGTTCTAATTAGTAAATACAACGTGTAATACCATTCTAATTGGTAAGTTAGACGCTTACACATTATTCCTAAATGATTATATGCATTCGAATAAAATGCTAGATTGTAAAAGTGAGGTCACTTCGTGCCTCCCACCCTTGGCTCTCTCGCAATTTCGCTAAGCATGCGTATCTATTAAGACCCTTTTATAAGACTAGACAGTTTTCTTTTTTTGGAACACTCATACAATACGTACGCCTGGCTGAGTCTAGGATCATGCGATAGTATAAGCTAGTCACAAACCTGTTGTACAGTCAGTTCTCGGTTGTGTAAGTCAAATTTTATAAGAATATATAAACTTTCACTTTTAAAAGAGTCTTATACAATTTTCTTCATCGCGATCGGGGTGTCATTTCTTTTCTGCGTTTTTCTGCTGGAACACTCCTAAAAACACGCTGTTTCATTGGGTATAGTTGAGTGTAAACGCAAATGGTCGAGTAAACGATATTATGCCTTCAGCGTTTGTTATCATATAATAAGGTTCCTTCTTATCTAGAAATCACTTCCTGCCTAATTTTTTATTTAGCATACCCTGTTATAACTAGAGTTTATTTATGTATACTGCTATTTTGATAGCTATATGAGCTGCGTATATGATATCCTAGTATATGAGTGCTTGTATAGTTGTAGGTAGCTATATGTATTAAATTATTATCTTCTTATCTTACTATTATATTAATTATCATTCTTATATTATTAAAGTTATATTATTTCTAATTCTATATTTATATCAAATCTATCTTGAAAATAACAAGCCTTTGCTATTAGTTAATATTTCCTAGTCCATTTCCATTTATCCACATATAATATACACTTACTTATAATTATTATGTACGGATTTTTACAATAATGCCATTTTAACCATAGATATATATATATATTATATTTTTACATTATTATAATCTCTATTACTATTATATATATATATATATATCTATATCATATCTATATATATAATATTTATAATATCTATATATTTATCCTTATTTTTCTTGAAAATAAAGTCTTTGCTTCTATATAATTTCCTAGTCATGCAGTTAAATAATTATGAATTCCAACTATATCAGTCAGTCATAACTTATACATTCACTATATAACTAATTGCTTTTAACCGATATATATATATTGATTATTTAATTTATTATTATTATATTATTATAATATCTATTATTACTTATATTATTAATTATATTATATTTATTAATATATCTAATTATTTATATATTATATTACTTTATAATTTAACTTATCTTTTATTTATATCTTATAATTAATTCAATATATCTTATATATTATATTCTTATCATATAATATATTATAATATCTTTATTATTATATATTATTTAACTTATATTTATTCTATGATATAATTTCAAAAAAGCCTTTTTGCTTTAAAAATTTTAGTCATTTTTTCCGTTCGAAAAGATCATAACAGGAAAAACGTCACCGTGAATTATTTCGCATCCTTAATTTGTCTTCCAAGCTTTGTTTCTACTATTCTTTTCGAATCCTTCATTTTCTTTTCTAGTATCAAGTAAAAAGGACTTTTCGTCAAGTATATCACTCGAAGTTGTACCCGAGGAAGATGTTAAAAGGATACTTTTCCATATCGTTGGTGTATTTGAAGAAACACACGTTAGCGCTAGCTTTTTCTTTTCAAATCTCATTACTATCTTCGCGACTCATCGGAGATTCATCGTTCATCTTCGGTGGTCATCTCCGACAATAGTCCTTAATCCCTGAGCGTTTTCTCTAGGTCGTCCTGCCATAATCTCGTGGTTCATATTTTCGCGCACCGCGCGCAACCGTCTACTACCAGCCGTGGTTTTACCGTCTAGCAAAATTTTGATGTATTAGCGCCTAAGTATAATTACATATTGCCCTCATTCATGTAATTGTGGAATTGGGCTGCGGTAGATTTGTCTAGACCGTCATTTCTATAGTTTTTTATTAAAGCTGCGAATATGTACGACAATGATTAGTTTTCTATATATACTGCCACTTAAATTTTCTATGACTTCGTTTTTGGAGAAGCGGATTGGTATTCGATTCATACCACCTCCCGGTCAAGCTCGGAACACAGAGATCATAATTTATCGAGTTGGAGATGATCCGATTCGAAACGTTTAATATAATTAGTCACGGTAGTTTATAAGGAGAATAAAACACTTGGTTCTTATGGATTCTCTATACTCTCCTTCTTTCCCGCGGATTCCGGCATCGCAGGGTCTTATTTTTGAACGCCCTCCGAAGTCGGGAAGTCGGCCTTCAGGGTTCTTGATACCGTGTTCCATTCGGCCCTCCGTGGTCGGCCAAATTAAAATGCGAGCCTAATTAACTTTTTCGTTCAAAAAACCCGCGGCCTATCGATTTGCTGGAGAAACATTGCTCTTGCGAGCTGAGGCTCGTGCGAGAGAGACAGACTGGACGAAGCCGAAGCGGCATTGCCCTCCGTTTCTTTCGTAGAAACTCCAAACTGCGTTTTGCATTTTTACATAGTAAATCCAACATAGGTAATGTGTCGTTACCTTCGCCTATTTTCATTCGCGTTTTTATTTTTTTGTCAATAAAAACTTTTTTGATTCATGTGAGTTCGTTTTTCTTCATTCTTCTTTTCCTTTTATCCCTGCTAAGTTTAATCGCGTGTACACCTTACTTTCCGCTATTCCATGACTCGTTTTCGGGAGTGAAGACGGGATATTTGAATTTTTTCCTACTGATTTTCATATATCTTATCTCATCTTCCTATTTTTTATTAGTAATCACGGAGTGCCGTTGCGTTTAGCCGATTTAGATACCGATAACGATGGCATACCGGATGCGATAGAAGCTTGTGGAGATTTATCTCTAACCTTAACTGATTGCCGTGTACCTTATAACGCCACTACAGATACCGATACGAATAATGATGGTTGTAAAGATGGTAAAGTAGCTCAAAGTTGTACGACCCCAAAAGATTCAGACAGTGATGGTACACCAGATTATTTAGAATTAGATAGCGATAATGTCGCGTCTAGTACGCGTTACTCAAAAATCTTCGGCCTTAAATTCGCTTTTTTCTTTTTTCCTCTCGATCACCGTTCTGATGGGTCTATCACTAATTTTGAAAGTTTTCTTGAAAAATTCTTTACAAACGCGAACTCGATCGCCTTCGCATGCGATGAAAAATGCGTTTTTTATGCGCCTTTTGCGACCACGCCTGTCTAAGGGTTCGTCGAGACCTAGTCGTCGTTACTGCGATTCGAATTAGGCTCGTTTATTGATGAGTAAGCGTGATTAGTGCCTATCTTGAAGCTGCGATGTCTCGTTTGCCTATTTTGTGCAATATTATCAAGCATGTATAAGGCTTCTTTACCAGATTTTGAGCTTTGGTATCGCGCGTTGCTTGGAACAGTCGAACTTGTTCTGTCATATCGGAGCCTGATTCATCATAGCGTAACATTGTACCTCTCTTCCTAAACAAGATCAACACGATATTAATATAGAGAGAAGGCTGAGATATAGGCTGTTATGATAGGCGTGCTTTGACCTATGCTCGCGATTGGCCAGCGACGAGCCCTGGTCATACAGGGATAGAGTCATGCCGTAGTAATACGGTTTTTTGATGCTCTTGTACTTTTTGAATATTATATAGATAATATTATATTTTTCTTCTTGGTTATAATTTTTCGTTTATCATTTCTAATGCTGAAAATGTTTTTATTTCGAATATTTAATATATTATTTTACAAGATTACAGAGCATTTTTTTAAAAATATTACTAATTATAATAAATAATTAAATAACAAATAACGAATATATATTCTGAAAAGTTTCTGTCTTTCATTTAATTTCAAAATCTAAACATTTTGTGCTCTGTATTCTTTCAAAAGTATCATGTACATTTTTTTCCATGATCTTCCAAAGATAACGGTCGAGTATATTTTTTCTTTTTCGACTTTTAATACAAATATCGTGAAATAAGTAATAATTTAGACTTATCTTGAATATTTTCTCGTTATATAGATTGGGGTTGTTTTTATAGAGTTGAGTTTTGAATTTATCTTGGTTACTTCAAATGTTTAGTAAATGTCTATTGGTATAATAGATAATTAGGTCACTTAATTAGTGTACGGTTAAAAAAATTATGTAGACAATGATAGAAAAAAACAATATGTGCTCCCATTGGTTAACTCATCTTCATTACTTTTTGAACACTTTCATTTGTCTCGTTTTTGCCTCGTGCAGTATTTTCATCGTTCCCTCAAGATCTTGGCGAATGTTCAACTGTCCTTTCGATATTTAATATTAATAATAAATTTTAATTACTTCTTTGTTTAGTATTATATGAATATATAAATTATATACAAAAATCGTTAAAAAACAATTTTTTGCCCAGTGATAGGAGAGAGAGAGCTCGATTCGTACTCGAGTATTACCAACCATGTTGTAACCTCAGCTTCGATAATTTGGAAACATGTTTAACAATGTTGGTAGTTGCTGTTTGTGTTAACTATGCAAGACATTATCTCTTTGTTTTTCCAATAGTATGTCCGTGTTTGGTTTTCCTTGCCAATTTCTTTCGGACGATTGACTTCTGATAACCTTACATCCGTATATTTGAAAGGCGACTATGTAAAACCCTCTTGTCAAATCCGTGTACCTCATTTTATTATATTCTGCCAACATACTTGTATTGTCGCTCCTTTTTCTTTTCCTTGTTATTCTAAGCATACTTCTATATTTCTCTGCTTTGATATTAGTTTCTCTGTTGGTCTGACTTCTTTGGACAAAGCCTCACGGTCAAAATTCTTTAAAATTTCACCGCTATATTGATTCATTTTACGTTATAACGGTGCACGACACAACCTGCATTATTGCGCTGTCCCATCATGAAAATGGCGATTGATTTTCTGTGTTTTTGTTCCGACGAAACATATCGGCTCTGTACTTTATTTCTATTTGTTTTGGAAGTTCTTCTTGAAGAAAAGTCCTTTGCACAGTTGCTAGACTTTGTAAGGTTGATAAATATTTTCCGTTATTGTTATTTTCTTTTCTCTGTTTGGATTTAATCATCTTTAGAGAAAACTATGTATCGGACCTTTCGCGAGAAATAACTCGTCGTAATGATTATTCCTCTTTAATTCTTCAGAATCTGATAGTAACGTCACTGTGTCATGAACAGATGTTATAGATTATTTACATAATTGCTCCTTTTATGAAGCTGAAAATTTGTTATATTAGTTACCGCAGTAAGTGGCCCCATGTTTGAATAACTATCAAAAGTAAAAGGAAATCAATCATTATACTGTGAGAGGTCTAAAGTTCGTTTTATTGCAAGAGAAATATGGCTTATTAAACATTACTTTGATTTAGCCTAAGTTTATTTTTAATTCTTCTGTTCTGAAAGTTTCATACTACCTAATCAGGATAAAAACACCGGTATTATGAATATTCTAAAATTATTATTTTTCGTCGGTCTTCCTAGTCTCCGAATTGTTGTTTACTTATGAAAAGAAAATAAATTCATCTTATGCCCTAATTGCGAATTGTGAATTGTAGTTACTAAATATTATATTTTCCTTAATTTTTTTTTTTTCTTCAATAGGTGAAATTATTTTTTCTCTTCTCATATAATTTATTTTTATTAGTAGACAGATAAATATATATCTATATGTGTGTTTTTTTATAGATTTATATAATTATCAACATTAATTATTCAATTTCCCTGTCTATTCATTCTTCTTGCGCGCTCTTTCTATTCTGTAAATTGGCGTAATAATCGCTCCGATATTGTATTCGCTTCCAAATGAGCAAACGCACTATTAATTGTGTTTCTTATTTGAAATATTTTGAGCATATTTACTATTGCTGACTATGCATTATACCCAATGCATCTAAAAAATATCATTTCACGTCGGAACTTTACGTAAGACATATCGAAAAGAATATGACAATAAAATTAAAAACTTATAAATTATTCTTAAACATAAATATTAACTTTTTTGTTAAACGGTTTCGTTTTTTGAATATTTACAAGCATTACCATTGAAGTAAGGAAACCGTTATAATTATAAATAATTAATATATTAGGTCTAAGAAAAATTATTTAACATATAGAAAAAAAAATTAATATGAATAGTGTGAATAAACTGAATATACATTTCTTAAATTGATTTTAGATCTCGAATTTTTCCCTCGTGAAATAAACTACCTACGCACTAAGGAACGAAAGGTTATTTGCATCACCTTCTTCCGAGAAGTAAAAAGTTAAGTTGAATATTTTAGACCAATATGAAATATTTAAGTAACGAAGGACAAAAATTTTATCATACATTAAAATAAATACGTGTATAATCTTGTAATATCAATCTAATTTCATTTTTACATTTATTATATATTTTTTTTAAATAACTTAAAGTAAAATAATTCTTAAAAAAACAGAAAAACAAAAACGTTAGGCTGTCTTTTCGTATTCATAATCAAATTATTATTAGGGGTACCGTTGTAATATCTACATCTTTTTATAGACTTAGATTGCCGTAATTTTCTTTTTTTTGGGGTTTCTCTCGAAAAAAAAAAATTTTGTGTTAGACTAAATTTTTTTTTTTAAATAAATTATTTTGCGTCATTTTCCACTCGCAGTTTGCTCGATCAACCTTTTTAGTAAAAATATCGTCAATTTGAAGCGTATACGGAATTTGTGACATTCTTTAATCTATAACGCAAAGACTGCTGCGATACGCATTATATATATCTTATTATATATAATTTTTTATATTTATATTTTATATATTATTAATTATTATATATTATTATTTATTTCTTACTATTTTATATTATTATATTTTCAGTATTTTTATTTATTTTATTATTATATTATGTATTATATTTATATATTATTTTTGTTTTTAATATTATCTATCACTGATTATTTATATATTTTATTTCAGTGAATTTAAGTTTCATTGTTTTAATATATTTATATACTAATATTAATCATATTATAGATTTATATATTTATACAAAAAGAAATTATAATTATATTATTAGTGTTTGTCTGAGATAATATATAACATCTTCACTTTTCTTTCAAAATTAACAGTAAAAAAATACTATAAGTGTATATCCTTCTTACGCTATTCTACGATACTGTTCACTGAAATTAACGTACTTTTTACTTTCTCGAGATGTGTAGCAAAATACGTTTTCGGCTCTATGAACGTCGTAAAGTACGCCACCCTATTATATAAATCGTATTTACGTGTCTTTAAAAATATATGTGCTTGAGAATAATAAAATTACAATATTGATATATTAATAACGTGTATTCTGCAATATTTTAAAAATTCAAGAGCTTTATTATAATTATTTTTTTTTTATAAATTAGTCTCTTCTTTAATTACATTTTCTCATAATAAATATATTTTATGAATTAACTTATAATTAAAAGAACTAATACAATAAAGAATGCACGACGTACCCATTTTCAACCCCGAATACGTCTCGTACCATTATTATGAGTGACTCGGGTTCTAAAAGAGCCATCAATAGAAGGTTACACATCTCGCGGTACGATCCTTGTTGTGCGCCGCACTATAACGCCTCGTTCATTGAAAGTGCGCTAACTACGCATGGTGGTTTCATATCAGGACCGTTGCGAGCAGAAGCCGTTGATGAGACGCAAGAAGTGGTCGTTATAACTCTAGTGAAGTTCTGCCCCAAAATCGAAGCCGGTCTTGATGAGAAAAGAAAGAGGGTTTTGCTATAATTTTAAGCTTATACCTTTTGACTTATAGACTGTAGGTTGTGAATAACGTCACTAGTAGATTGATAGATTATATTTATCGCGCAATGGCTGATAGTGCAGTCTCGCTGAAGAGAGATGGGCCGTTTGATCTCGTCGAATTCTGTGGGTGGTTTATTAAATGTTGTTGTAGAGGTCGATGATAAGCGTCAACTTATTTTACATGGTGAACGTCCTTGCGGTACCAGGTAGAACGACGCGCGGCCCCTTCTTTGCCGCCATCTGACACTGTCCCGCTACCGTAGGATCGCTTCGGCCAAGCTGTACGAAATACGGCGACGATTTCGGTTGTAGTTTTTGCAGGTTGAAAAGATAACGAAATAGTCCGACTTGATAACGTATGATGAAAAAGGAAAGAAGCTAATAGGCAAACATTGGAGGAGACGAGGAAAGATAAACATGAATGAGAGTTGAAGCCTATATATCATAATTTCTTATATTATACACAGTATCTGACGTAATGATAATCGTTAAGAGGTCCTCTTTACGTCTTCGATCGCACAAAATAACGTAACGTTACTTCTCTCGCGTAAGATTTGCCTAATAATTTTTCGTTCCTTAAGCGAGTTTTTTTTTCTCGGACGATGGTTCCTCTACTATTACTATATTGATTATTAATTTATTATTTTTTTCTTAAATTTAGTCTGCAGTTAATCTTTGGAGGTGTTTTCTGAGAGAGAATCATTTTTAGAGTAAAACAAAAATTAATTATAACAAGCAGACCACTCAATCTTAATAATGGTGTTTTCATGCATCTTGTTTTGCGAGGGCGCGTATTTTTTAGCAACATCTTGTAAAGAGATTAATCATGGTAGAAGAAAGAGATATAATAAAGGTAGCGCTTACTCCTACGGTTCACTCGGCACGAATATAAGTGTGTCTGTTAGGTTTGATCGCTTTGTCTGCTGTATTCTTTTTACTGTGGGGAGAGTTTGTTCGCTCTAAAATCAGTATTTTTTGTTGTTACGTAACGGAGTTTCATTCCCTTGAGAGAATACCAAATATCATATATATATTTATATCTACGGAAGCCTCGATAGCGCTGTGTAAAACATTGCTGTATATATGAGTGACGTTAATATCACATAGTTGGAACTTATTTTTATATGATTGTATTGGATATATATATTCTTTTCTATGTAATTGCTTAGAGTGATAATTATGTATACTTATTATATTATTAATTAATATTTTTCTTGGAGCTATGGATTTAGCTTCCCTTAAATTCTCCCGGCCTGAAATACGATATAATTATGGCATCGGTCTTCATGAGGATGGATCCTACAGAAAGGTAATAAAAACTGAGGATAAGAGTAAATATGCAACCGGGTCAGCCTCATCGCAAGCAGCCGTAAGTCACCATCGGAAACGTCCTAGTCATATAGTGACATTTCGCTTGAAGAGACCCCAACTAAATTTATCTAGGCGACGTATCTTAGGATAGGCCAGCTCATGTTTACTCTTTAGGAGAGTCCGTCGTGTAGAGCCGTAATGAGGTCTTAAGTTCAATCAGCGACTGTTTTGTCGACTTATAATGTAACCTATACAAGTATACAATCAATATCTCACTCTCAAATATCATGTCGACGCGATCGACGAAAACAATTGATAGAGATCTTTGTTTCAAATTGTGGATAAACCTATATGCCTTCGACTCTAGAACGGGTACACTGAATAAACGGTCGTCAGTGCATATTACACCCTCAACCAACTTAATACGCTTTTTTCGTATAGAGACTCGATTATCACTCTCCATTTGGCCTGTGATAGAATATCTGGGTCCCTTTGCTTGCCGGGGTCTGATCCGTCTTCGGGATGCGTCGGACTGATTCGTTTACGATGGTAATCGAGAATGGTCCGGACCGCCGGCCGTCATTCATCGGTCTGTTGTATTCGTTTCTGCTTTGACTGTGTGACAACGCGAGTATTGGAGATGAATATCCCGCGCCTCTCTGCTTGGCATTCGATCGCCCGCGCGGAGGCGATGCGATCGGTCGCCGTCTTCATACTGCGGGCGAATACTGTGCAGCTTCGCGTTTGTGTGCCAGCGTCGGTTATTAGTATTTTATGGTAAAAAAGTACGAAAAAGTGCGGGAATCGACGAAGCCTTAGAGGAGGGATGCGATTAAGTATATGATGAGGCTTCACGGAACATGTATATGGAGACAATTATTAAATCTAGAGGGAATGGAGTATGAAGACTCTTGACTGAGATCGAATTCTTTAACTAAAATAATTCGAATAGAGCAAATCTAAGTCCCGCACGTTACCGTCTTTCGATCGGTTTGGTCGAGCGGGTTCTCTCAGAAAGTTTAATCGTAATCTTTTCTTTCTGGGCAGTAGTGTTGAAATAATCATTTTAGTATCCTAAGCAGTTTTTTTTTTTAGGGTCGAGGTAGCTTATATTACATCTTCTTATTTTAATTTATTTTTTCTTTAATTTAGTTACCCCTAAGAACAGTTTTCCTATGAATAATATTTTAGAGGTAATAAACAAAAAATTAATTATATATCTTTTTTCAACTTGACGCACGACCCCCATTTCCTATAGTTTTTTAACAATTTTGCTATCAATACATTAAAAATAAACGTTATAAAAAATATATTATAAGGTAACCCTCTCGCGGTTCACTGGGGCATCGACTTTGAGACTTATGCATCTCTTTATTTCGTGCAAAATAAAATTTTTTTTGTTTCTTTAAAGCGTTTTTTTTTTTCGTAAGAGGAAACTCAAAAAAAAAAATATATTACGTGGAACTTCAAAACCTGTATATTAGATTGGCTTTAATTTTTCTAAATATTTCTAATTATTATAACTGTAATTCATTCTTATTATTATTTCATATTTAATATTTTTTTTTTCTTCATTAGTTTATGTCTCCCTTCTGACGTTTCGTCAAAAGCCTGAGAAACAGAGGAAATGAGCCTACTCGTTAAGAAATCCATGGGTTCATCGGCTTATAAACGTGCCGTTAGTTTTTCGTTGTATATATTGGTTGATCATTTGCTCAGTTCCACGTGAATAGGAAACGCAAGCTCTTGTCATATTTTTATTTTTTCTATTTCTTAATCAAAATTAATATTATATTATGTCGATTATATATATAATTTTATGTCACCCATATAAAACATACAATATGATATAAGATAACTGTAGTTACAATGTAGGATCACTATATACGTGAGGATCTATAAACTATAAATTATGCAAACTATTAAAAGTTTATAAATTATTAGGTTGGACTCAGATGGGTTCTCTTTTTATTTTTTTCTGGTTTTACTTCATTTGTCGGTTATTCTTTTTTTAGGTAATCTTCGTCTTCGAAATAATACATCGCATCACACACATATATTTATATTCATTAATATGTTGAGACTAATGTTCCTAATGATATAATTAATAAGCAAGTCTAAGAAAAATTATAAAAAATAAAGAAAAAAATTAATGATATGTGAATAACTGAATATCAATTCTTTATTGACTCTAGATTCCGTATTTTTTTTTCGTCCGAAAGTAAATACTCGCTTAATGATACGAAGGTTTATTTTGCATCATTACTCCAAAGAAGTAAAGAATTTAACAGGTTATTTTAATATCGTTGCCGATTCGAATGCTCTATAGAGGGTATCCTTAGATTTTTACGTATTATAAACATCTTAAGGGTCTCTCTTTACGTTTCAAATTCGGGAGAACGAAACAAGTTACTTCTAAATTCTTGTGAGTATTGAATAGCAAATAAAAACCTTCGTATTTCCTTAAGCGCAGTTCTTTCGATGTTTTATTCTTTTGGAATATTTTCGTGTTCTTTTAACTAATATTGATCAATACTGAATATGAGGGAACATATTTATTATATATAAGAATTTGATTTTACTCTCTTCACAATCTGATTAAATAATAATATTATTATCAATTTTTGTTTAAAATACTTATTTTTTATGAAAAACAAGAAAAATATAAAATCATATTTAATTATATTCGAATTTAAATAAATATTCTAAGCGATCTTAATTTAAAAAATTATTTCGTATGTTTTTATAATAAACTTTCTATATACATAATATAATAGGAGTAGATAAAAAGTATTGTAATTATATTTAGGAATTTGAGATTTGGGCTGAGCGTAATGGCCGATTAGTGATGTATAAATTATATTTGGTTGGTTGTTGGTAAATATTGCTTTTTAGTCTTTGATAGAGGAATAAAATGTTGAGAAGAAGATTTTATATTTTCTATGAATTTAATTCTTTTTAAATTTATATCTCCGAGTTTATTTGATTAAATAAAATATCAATAATTTTCGTCTTTTTTCTTATAATCTACTTTTTGTCTGGTTACGTAATTCATTAAATCATATCTATATGGGTCTGACGTCACACTCTTCACCTGATAAATTAAATCCGTAGATGTTGCAAGTAGATTACATAGTGGGCTGTTGATGGTGGGTTAGAAAGTGTACTTACGTGAGCCCAGTGTCTCTTTTCGAGACGACAGATACGGTGCGAGAGCCAGCGACTAGCTAATACGAGTGTGAAAATTTTGTCGTTGGCGACTCATCCGCGCATTGTGGAGCGAGGATGCCCCAGTGGCTTAAAAATTTTGCTGTAAGATCTTAAAACAATATAGGTTTGGATTAGTGATCCTAAATGGACTGTAGAGTGTTTGAATCTTTGATGTAGACTTTGATGATTCCGGGAAGTTGGTTTTTTCTTGTCTGTCGGTGTAAATCGAGTGAGATGTATAGATCGCTCTATGACGCGTGAATGTGTCATATTCTTGTCATTTATTCCGTGTTCCGTCGCATCGAGTAAGTAGATAACAGTTACTCTATAGTCATCGAAGACTTGAGCAGGAGAGATATTCAGACGAAGAGAAAATAATATTTATATAATATATATATATCGTTATATTCGACGTGCAATTCATTCTCTATTATATTTATTTTTTATAAATTCAGTATGGATCACTAATAAAAAACATTTTTCAATGATAAATAATTGTCGAGGACTGAAGTAAAATTTTCTTAAACAGCAAAAAAAACAAAATAAATCCTTAGACTCTCTTTCGTTAATATCAGTAAATTAATTATTAGGTTTACCGTTGATATATCAATCTCTTTATATTCTCTGATCTAAGAATTCCTAATTTTTTTTGGTGGTTCTTCCTCTCTGTGGTAAATAAATTTCGTCGGTTTTGTGGTAGGGTTCTCGAAAACATATGTGACATCTCAATCTCCCCGAGATATATTAAGTAACTGTTTTTTTTTCCGTGCCTCGCCATTCGACTTAGCGTAAGGTGGGTTACTCTTAATCTCATCACGAAGACCGCAACACGCAATAATATTACTTCTTTTTATTACTTTTCTTTATGATCTATACTTTTTTTATTCTTACTTTTACTTTTTTGTATATTTTTATACTTATTTTTTTTTGTTTGTATTATTATTTATAT
>JABUQX010130172.1:7500-22500 GCA_015478945.1 Trachelipus rathkii
CATCCCCGTTATAAAGGCAAGTTTTTTTGTAACACAATATTAGAACAAGTTAAATCGTCACTTTGTGCTGCAATTGAAAAACTTCAATCCGAACAGTCTGTTAATTCGCCACCCATTAAAAGGAAAAAACGAAATCTACAGAACCAATATCTTCTACAAGTAAATCAATAACAGATTCTTGGAATAAATTCTATAGTCCAGTAGTGATGAAGAAACACACGCATTACCAAAAGATGTAGTGCAAATGATTGAAAACGACTAGATACAAGTAATGATCCTATAAGTTGGTGGAAAGTTAAGCAAAATGTTTACACACGCTTGAGTAAACTTGCAAGCAAATACTTGCCCTGTCCTCCAACTAGTGTTCCAAGTGAGAGAGTATTTAGCAATGCTTTGATAATATATGATGAAAAGAGAAACAGACTTTCAGCAGAAAAGGTAGAAAAATTAATGTTTCTCAAGCACAACCTTGAATACTAGTACAAAAAGCATCTTATCCATTGTAAAATATCTTTCATTAAGGGCGGAGGTTGGGGAAAGAGGTTGATGGGGTGTTTTTGAGTTGGGTCCCTGTCCCGCACCCTGGTAACATAATTATATTAATAGATTGTTGTTTTTATTCCGTCCTTACTCTGGTACGATACATATATATAAAAGCAGACAGCTTTTATACATATATGTATATGATATATACACATATATATATATATATATATATATATATATATATATATATATATATATATATATATATATATATATATATATATATATATAAAAACATCCGCATCCGCGGATATTAAAATCAAACATCCGCATCCGCGGATATTAAAATCAAACATCCGCATCCGCATCCGCGGATGCGAAAAAAATGACATCTGCTGCATCACTAATATATATATATATATATATATATATATATATATATATATATATATATATATATATATATATATATATATATATATATATATATATATATATATATATATATATATTATAAAAATAAAAATATAAATAAAAAAAAAAATAACTCTGTGTTTGAATCGGAGTTTGTTTTTTTTCTCTACTTTTTTCTGGTGATCGAGTCGTTTATCAAAAACTAAACAATCTTTTTTTCTGTGAAAGTGAAAACTGTATATATTCTTAAAAAGCTAAGAATTATGTGATCATTTTTTTGACAAGTTTCATAATAATGGTATCGGTATCTAGGTTTCATATTAAAGGTATCGGTATCTAGGTTTCATATTAAAGGTGTCGGTATCTAGGTTTCACCTTTAAAGGCTTTTTATTTGAACCAGTATTTGTTGTATATTTATTGAACGTATGTTTAATAATCTTTAAACAATAAAAGGGTATCAAGGTATCGGTATCAAGATTTCGTATCAAGGTATCGGTATCAAGGTTTCGTATCAAGGTATCGGTATCAAGGTTTCATATTAAGGTATCGGTATCAAGGTTTCAAATTTAAGGGTTTCATATTTAAACCTTTAATGTATATATAAACGTAAGTTTATAGTTTATTTAACAAACTTCCACAACCTGCAAAATATCCTTCGCTTGCATAACGCAAAGTAATATAATTGAGACCGAGGTCTTTTTTCCATATCTTCTTGTTCGAAGCAATTTTTAAGTAAATTCCAGTACTTCGAGCAGTTTAAAAGGAACCTAAACAAGTTAAAAGGGCAGGTTTTATGACTTTAAAATCTACTAAATATTTGTACGCCAGAGGTCGGGAATACTAATACGAGACCCTGGTTGAAGGAATAAATTTTCTTTCAAGAAAAAGTTGTATTGTCTTTCGACTCGGTATTAGTCTTCATCAGTAAACAAAAAATGGTAAGTTTACTTTCTGATAATCAGGTGTACAAATAAAACTTTTAACAAGGTATAAATTAATTAAGACTGGTATTTTTATTACTCATACAGAATTGTGGAACAATTGTTCTTCTTGATTGTGAGGACATCTATTAAGTTAACCTTATTTCCGGTTGATCCTGCCAAGATATACAAATCCTTCGGCTAATGAGTTTCAGCTGTTTTCCCAATTAAGTAATTGCAATTTTACAATTTTACAATTTAAAATAACAATTTAGAATAAAATCATTTATTTATTTTTTATGTTTGACTTACTTAATCTTACATAAAAAAAATTGAAAGAAAATTTAACTTTCTTCTGTTTATATTACAATTAAAGTTTCAAACTAAACTTTACCTAATATTTCTATTCTTACTATTCCCTTTCCCCGTACAACCAATAAGCATTTACTGCTAACGGATATATTCAGGGAAATTTAATAATTTACTTTTGCAGTAGAATAGCTAATTGCTCATTGAGCACGGTTGATTTATGCAAAAGTGTGAATAGTTTATCATTTAAGAATTAATAAGCTGAAAAGGCTAAAAGATAAATAACGCTTAATATATATAAGCGTTTATTTATCTATAGCCCTAATATATATTATATATATATATATAATATATTATATATATATATATATATATATATATATATATATATATATATATATATATATATATATATATATATATATATATATATATATATATATATATATATATATATATATATATATATATATATATATTTATATATATATATATATATATATATATATATATATATATATATATATATATATATATATATATATATATATATATATATATATATTATATATATATATATATATATATATATATATATATATATATATATATATATATATATATATATATATTCAGTGTATATATATATATATATATATATATATATATATATATATATATATATATATATATATATATATACTAAGATGTATATATATATATATATATATATGTGTGTGTGTGTGTGTGTGTGAGCATGGTCTCACTCATACTGCCTTCATTTTAAATGACACCATCCCCTTTCGTCTTTTTGTCACGTGACATCTATTTCTAACTCTTTAATTAAAGTGGTGTGATAGTTTGTGCTTCCAATTTGGTAGTCGTTGAGGTTCGTGAGGTGGAGCAACTTTATATATAGGGTCGTTTAGCCTCTCAGGGCACCTTTAAAGCCCCCCGCCGATTCAAAATAAAGCCACAAACTTTAAAATTTTCAAAATGGAACCAGCTGATTTGTCTTCGTTGAACACTTTGCTTCATCAAATGGAAACTTCCATATCTACGGATATCGGAAACAGCGTAGGTGACACCGCCCCCGAGGAGGAGAAAAGGGTGACAGATGATGTAAAGGCTAAATTAGTTCCTCTGAGGAGATCAAGAGGAACATTGAAGCGAAAAATAACCATCATGTTCAAGCAACTAGCTGAAATCGTAAAAGATGGTGACCTTTCTCTTGTTTCGTCTGTGTTGGAGGAGGTGTCTGTAATGTTAGGAGAGATACGCAAATACGATGGAGAAATCGAGGCCTTAATTTGTGCTTCAGATATACTGCAATACAATTCTAAATTGTTGGATGAGGAATTAGTGGGATCCACCCACTACCATCTTCAGCAGCAGAAAATCCAAAATTTATTCAGCCTTCCGGCTGCCAACGTTTCGCTCCATGAGTCAGCATCAGGAATACAATCCCTCAGGGAATCGGACCAGCAACAATCTGAGGTCCATTCTATGCTGAAGACTTTAACTACACACAAACAGGAAGTCAAAATTCCTCCACTAAAGTGTAAAAGCTTTTCGGGAGGAACTGACCGTCTTCAGTTTCGATCTTTCTTGCTTTCTTTTGAAAACATCATCGGGTGCAGACGTGACCTCTCAGAAGCTGCCAAGCTTCAATATTTGAAATCCCATCTTTCCGGCCTAGCTCAGAAGGATGTGGAGCACCTCCCAAATATAGACGCAAATTATGAAGTAGCTTTACAGATATTGAAAGAACTATATCTGGACGAGCCCTTCATTATCGATTCTTTACTGCACCAAATTTATTCTGCTCCTGCTTTGGATTCTAAGAATCTTGAAGCAGTGAGAACTTTCGTAACAGAGGTACGGGCTCACCTCCACGAGTTAAAAGAGTTCGGAGTGGATCTTTTGGAGGAAGATTCAGCAGGGTGTAAACTTCTCAGCCATATTCTGGTTGATAAGTTACCTCAAAATTTCTTAAGAGAAATGAAGATCGTTACCAATGTGGAGTACCCATCTGTTATTACTATTTTTGAACAATATCATACGATTTTGAAATCAATGGAAAGGATGAAGAATAAACCTCTCTCTTCTACTTCAACAAAGAAGTCTAATTCTTCACCCCCAAGCAAAAAGAAGACCTCTTCTTATTATGTATCGAAAGTTTCAAAAAAGAGCTCCATGCAGGAGCGAACCACTTCTTCTCCAAGAGCATCTAAAGCTACAAACGAGACCTTCTCAGTTAAGTGTAAGCTTTGTGGGGGTGCTCATTTCATGTCCTCTTGTTCGACCTATCCCAATCCGGCAGCAAGAAGAGAGCGCTGCAGTGCCTTAGGACTTTGTGCCTGCTGCAGCAGCACTAAACACAAGACATTATTATGTCCAGCAAAGACTTATGGTCTTAACTTTCCTTGCGTCTTGTGTAAAAGCAAGGCTCACATCTCTGCTCTTTGCTGTTCAGGCGTTAAGACCAATAACATTGGAAAAGGACCCAAACCCATTGATGAACCTTCTACATCGTCGTCTGCTGCCACCTTTACAGAAGATGATGATACCAGCCGAAATCATCTATGTATCAATGCTGGATCCACTCCATCGGGCAACATTCTTCCTACTGTTTCCCTTAAGGTAAAAAAAGGAAATAAAATTGTAGCGGTACGCTGTCTTCTTGATTTTGGTTCCCAGAGGAGCTACTGTCATAATGGAGTCCTAGAGAAGTTAGGAGTGGATTTGTCTTCTCTTCCAAGTAGCACTAAAACAATTAAAACGTTTTTAGGAGAACAATCCAGAACAATGCATTCCATAGACTTGGATCTGAATCTCTGTTGTGACTCTTTTTTCAAAGTTCCCATGCTCATAGATCCTGGTCTTAACATCGGATTTGAGGTAATGGGATTAATGGGAGCCGAATATAACATCAGGCGCAATGAATATAGGATTGCGGATCGTTTCTACTATAAAGGCCGCCATGAAGATAGTGTAGAAAATGTGGAGTGTCTACTGGGAATAGATTCATTATACCTGATGAAACATTTCAAAGTTGTCAACTGTTTGAGAGGAAGTGCTATTGAGTCCTGCCATGGTTTCATACCCTTCGGCCCTGTCAAGAGTTTTTTGACACCTTCTCAAATTGACACAATTTTCAACTTTAATTCTTTTCATGAACAAAAGGAGGAAGAGTCTTCATGACAATCAAAGTTGACCTCTTCTCTCCGTCAGTCTATAAATAAAATTCCCGAAACAGTCGTCAACTCTATTATAGATCCATCTCCTTCCTACTTCGATCCTCTTCTTCACACACACCCTAACATAGACCTGGACGTGGGTCTCGAAAACTTATACAAACTGGAATCTATTGGCATCAACGAGGAAGCCGACCAAGGCTCCATTGACACCATCTTCAATCGCAAATTTCATGAGAGCATAGGATTCGAGGAGGGCAGGTATCATGTAGAAATTCCGTTGTACGAAGATGTGCTAAAAGAGGTACCATCAAACCACCGATTGGCCCTTGCAGCTCTTCATCGAGTAAAGCAAAGTCTTCAAAGACAAAACCTCGAGTCTACTTATGGGGACATTTTTCGTCAATATCTGGCCGATGGAATCATCGAGCGTATACAGGTGTCTCCGAGGGACTTTCATAAGCACATATGGATACCACATCGCCCTGTAGTGAAGACTGCCGAGCAGGTGACAACCAAAGTGAGGCCGGTTTTCAACTGCAGCCTTCGGGTCGGGAATAGTCCATCTCTTAACCAGGCTTGCTACCCCGGTTTAGATCTGATGGCTTCTTTGTTTAGACTGCTTTTACAATTTAGAACCAATAAGTATGTAGTGCTGGCAGACATATCGAAGGCTTTTTTACAAATTAGACTGAAGAAGGAGGAGGATCGTAATAGGTTCTGCTTCTTCTGGGAAGAAAATGGTGTTCTGAACACCTTTCGATATACATCCATAATCTTTGGTCTGGCAGTCAGCCCCTATATACTCGGTGCTGTTATACGACACCACGCGAAAAAGTATCCACCTGATCTTTGTTCTTCATTACTGGAGCACAATTTTTATATGGACAACTTTATCTTCTCTCATTCTTCGATCAACACTGTAACAGACATATTTTATCAGACTACAACTCGCATGAGCGAGGGTGGTTTTGATTTGTGCTCTTGGAGCACAAATAGTCCTGAACTTAGAACACTCCTAGAGTCTGAGGGAAAACAATCATCACACCAAAATCCGGAAGAAAGGGTTCTGGGATATCTTTTCGATACTGCTTCAGATTCTATCAGACTGAGTGACTTTGATATTTCTTTAACAACCAAAACAAAACGTCAGCTTCTCTCTCAAATTGCAAAGGTCTTTGACCCATTTTCCCTGTTCCTTCCTGTTACCATCAGAGGCCGTCTTCTCATGCGGAAAACATGGGAACAAGAGATGGGGTGGGATGACGAAATTGACGAGGAGTTGAGGACCTCATGGGGGAAGCTGAGTTCTGACTTAAACCTATTGAAGGATATCTCTTTCGATAGGTCCTGCTTCGAGACAGAAAGTTCCGACCTGTCTCTTCACATCTTCTGTGATGCCAGCTCTACCTGCTATGGCTTTGTGGTCTATGTTTCCTCTTCAGCCAAAGAACCAAGCATTCTCTGGTCTAAGGGAAAAGTTTCCCCCTTAAAAGGAAAGACTTTACCATGCTTAGAGCTTTTGTCGGTGTTTCTAGCCTTCAAGTGTCTACCTCAGGTCCTTGATGGCTTTCCTAACTCAAAATTCAATACTTTAAACATCTTTTCTGATTCGCAAATTACTTTGCAGTGGATTCTTAAAGGAGGAAAAAAGAACAAGAGCGTTTTCGTCAAAAACAGGATTCAAGATATTCAAAAAATGATATCTTCTCTTAGAGAAAATCAGCAATTGATTCCCAAATTTCATTTCGTAAGATCTGAAGAAAATCCTGCAGATCTGCTCACCAGAGGTCTGACAACTGCTGAATTTGGGAAATCCCTTTCATTTTGGAAACAAGGTCCTGAATGGTTGTCATCGGCCCCCATTTATTGGCCTGAAACAGAGTGGGAAAATAGCACAAGCAATCCTTCTCTTGTGCTTCTGACTACAAATCAAGCTGTACTACCACCTGTGATCAAGTTTGAAAAGTTCTCCAATCTTCACGCTCTATTAAGAGTATGCTCTCTCCTTTTTAAGTTTTCAGCAATCACACGAAAAATAAACATTGATTGTGAATCAATGGCACGATTGTATTGCCTAAGGAGGATGCAGGAAGAGTCCTTCCCGAAAGAACTTGCTTTTCTAAGAAGAGCGAGAGCTAATCCTTCGTTGACCGAACCACCACCTGATTTGGTCAATCATCTGAACTTGTTTCTTGATGATCAACATCTTATAAGAAGCAAGGGAAGACTTGCTCGATCCAACTACTATGATTTTGATGTGCTAAACCCCATCCTCTTGGGAAAAAGTCATCATTTCACTCTTCTTTTCATCAGAAATGCTCACTATGAGTGCAAACATTTGGGAATTCAAGCCACTTTGACAAACATCCGTCTTAGAGGTTTTTGGATCACCGCAGCCAGAGCTACCATCAAAAGGGTTCTTACTGACTGTATCATATGCAAGAGGTACAACAACTTTGCATTTAAATATCCTCGCTTTACCAACTTTACGAGGGCTCAAGTGGAACTATTCCGCCCTTTCCAACATGTAGGAGTGGACTTCACCAAGCATTGGTGGGTGAAGGTGAAAGGCTCTCCACAGGCCCAAAAAATGTTCATCATCATATACACATGCTTAAATGTGCGTGCTGTATATTTGGATTTGATAGCAGATATGTCGTCTGAGTCATTCGTCCAATCATTCAAACGTTTCGTCAGTCGCTTTGGAGTACCGGACGTTGTGTATAGCGACAATGCAAAATCCTTTGTTCAGGGAGTCGAATCATTTGAATCATTTGTCATCTCGGAAAATGGGCAGGAGTTCCTCCGTAAAAATCACATCATACATCGAAGAATCCCTTTATACAGTCCCTGGACCGGTAGCCTATGGGAGAGACTCTTGAGAGTGGTAAAAGATTGTCTCGTGAAAACCATCGGACGATCCTCCATTGAATATTTTCAATTCTTAACAATTCTTGCGGAAATTTCGGATGCCATAAACTCGAGACCTCTCACCTACACGTCAAGTTCTCAGGATGTAATTCCTCTCACGCCTAATTGTTTTTTGAAGCCTCATTCAAAAACAAGCATGGTGTGGAGAAATGAGAACGTTGCTCAACCATTAATAACACCTACTAGAAATGCTTTGATCAAATCTCTTCGATCATCCTCAGACACTTTTGAAGAATTTCGGACCAGATGGTATGAAGAATATCTTCTAAGTCTCCGCGAGATAGGTAGAGATCTTTACCAGACTGGATGGAATAACTTGGTCAAAGTAGACGATGTGGAAATCGTACGTAGTCCTGTCAAAGAGCGCCCTTTTTGGCAGCTGGGCATCGTCACTCAATTAGTACATGGAGATGATGGAAAGGTTAGATCAGTTTTCGTCAAGTCTCCAGGAGGACAAGTAAATCATCATTCGATAAAGCACTTATATCCTCTGGAGCTGTCCTTAACTCATAGCGGGAACTCTCAAATAACGAACCCTCCATCATCAGTTCCATCTACCTCTACGACATCTTCTAGCCCAACGTCGATCTTAACAGCTAAGCCTTCAAGACCTAGTCGAAAAGCAGCTGTAGCAGCAAGAGCACGTCTTCAAGAAAGTGACTCTTCAGAATCTGATTCGGAATAATATGTTAAAATCTCTCCAGCCAATTGTCTTGGCATAAGGAGAATACTCCAGGAGCGTTTGTAAATATGTCTTTTTTTACTTATTTGTCCTTTCTTTTAATGCCTCCACTAGATAGTTGGAGGCATCCCGCCCCCCGGAGTGTATAAAAATAATATAACCAAGTAAAAAGCTAACTCTGTGTTTGAATCGGAGCTTGTTTTTTTTCTCTACTTTTTTCTGGTGATCGAGTCGTTTATCAAAAACTAAACAATCTTTTTTTCTGTGAAAAGTGAAAACTGTATATATTCTTAAAAAGCTAAGAATTATGTGATCATTTTTTTGACAAGTTTCATAATAATGGTATCGGTATCTAGGTTTCATATTAAAGGTATCGGTATCTAGGTTTCATATTAAAGGTGTCGGTATCTAGGTTTCACCTTTAAAGGCTTTTTATTTGAACCAGTATTTATTGTATATTTATTGAACGTATGTTTAATAATCTTTAAACAATAAAAGGGTATCAAGGTATCGGTATCAAGGTTTCGTATCAAGGTATCGGATCAAGATTTCGTATCAAGGTATCGGTATCAAGGTTTCGTATCAAGGTATCGGTATCAAGGTTTCATATTAAGGTATCGGTATCAAGGTTTCAAATTTAAGGGTTTCATATTTAAACCTTTAATGTATATATAAACGTAAGTTTATAGTTTATTTAACAAACTTCCACAACCTGCAAAATATCCTTCGCTTGCATAACGCAAAGTAATATAATTGAGACCGAGGTCTCTTTTCCATATCTTCTTGTTCGAAGCAATTTTTAAGTAAATTCCAGTACTTCGAGCAGTTTAAAAGGAACCTAAACAAGTTAAAAGGGCAGGTTTTATGACTTTAAAATCTACTAAATATTTGTACGCCAGAGGTCGGGAATACTAATACGAGACCCTGGTTGAAGGAATAAATTTTCTTTCAAGAAAAAGTTGTATTGTCTTTCGACTCGGTATTAGTCTTCATCAGTAAACAAAAAATGGTAAGTTTACTTTCTGATAATCAGGTGTACAAATAAAACTTTTAACAAGGTATAAATTAATTAAGACTGGTATTTTTATTACTCATACAGAATTGTGGAACAATTGTTCTTCTTGATTGTGAGGACATCTATTAAGGTATCCTTATTCCGGTTGATCCTGCCAAGATATACAAATCCTTCGGCTAATGAGTTTCAGCTGTTTTCCCAATTAAGTAATTGCAATTTTACAATTTAAAATAACAATTTAGAATAAAATCATTTATTTATTTTTTATGTTTGACTTACTTAATCTTACATAAAAAAAATTGAAAGAAAATTTACTTTCTTCTGTTTATATTACAATTAAAGTTTCAAACTAAACTTTACCTAATATTTCTATTCTTACTATTCCCTTTCCCCGTACAACCAATAAGCATTTACTGCTAACGGATATATTCAGGGAAATTTAATAATTTACTTTTGCAGTAGAATAGCTAATTGCTCATTGAGCACGGTTGATTTATGCAAAAGTGTGAATAGTTTATCATTTAAGAATTAATAAGCTGAAAAGGCTAAAAGATAAATAACACTTAATATATATAAGCGTTTGTTTATCTATAGCCCTAATATGGATAGAATTTCCGGGTGGGGTCTTCTGAACCTTGTGAAATTCAAATTCCCTTTAAAAACCTCAAGTTCTTCAAATCTCCCTCTCTAAGACACTTTCTAGGTTTCCTATCTCTTTCGACCGTTCTCTCGTCTCTCCTGTTGACATATAAAACATCCTTGGCCTTATCATAAACAAAAAAATGTCTTGGAAACTTCACATCACAACGGTTGCTAGGGCGGCCTCAAAGAAACTGGGAGTTCGTTTAAACTGCGAAGACTTTTTTTCCTCTTCCTCAGTTGTTCCAAGCTTATACAGGCCCTCCATCAGCCTTTGTATGGAGTACTGCTCTCATATCTGTAGGGGGCTCTGGTTTCACCCGGCTTTTGGATAGGATCGACTCAAAAGGCCAAAAGGCTTATAAACCGTTCTGTACTTTCCACTTCTTTTGACCCTCTATCTTTGCGGCGCGCTGGTTGGTGCTTTATCTCTTTTCTATAGGTTTTACAACGGCAGCAGGTGCTCGAGGGAGCTTATCACTTGCGTACCTGCCACCTTTACGTCGCCCTCGTAGAACTAGGGGTGGCTGTGTTTGCACATGAGTTTTGTGTTAATGTGGTAACTCCAGGCTAGTTCGCTGCGGTGCCTCCTTCTTTCCTGCCACATTCAAGTTCCTGTGAATTCTCTTCCATCTTCTTATGTTTCCTGCTGAATTTAATCTCCCCCACTTCAAAAGCCTGCGTCTGTGCTCATCTGCGTAATTTACATTAGTTGTTGACTTCTGAGGAGTGCAACACCCCCTCCTTGAATAGGACTCTGCCCGTGAGTGGTGGTGACAACTGTTTTTTATATTATATATATATATATATATATATATATATATATATATATATATATATTATATATATATATATATATATAATATATATATATATTATAATATATAATATATAATATATATATATATATATTATATATATAATATATATATATGATCATGTCGATTATCTGCTCCCACCTCCATATACATAATCGATTGTACGAATTCGAACACATTTCAAAAAATTGAAGTGAAAATGCATAAATTCAAATTGGAACTTTAGCATTAAAGCAGCTTCACACCTCTAAAAGTATTAAAAAAAGAAAAGTTCAAATCTATGTTAACTAACTAAACTCATAACCTTTAATTAGCGTATATATAGTTTAAATCAATGTAAACTAACTAAGCTCTAACATAACCTTTACTTAACGTATAATGCCATTTATTTTTATATTTCTATTTATTTCAACTCTGAATTCTTTTAAAAAAAAAACAAATCATGTGGCACCAAGAAAGCTTTCAACACTTTATTCGATTACGTAGATTTAAAAAAAATTGGCTTGGGCTTAACTGGTGGCAGATAATCGACATGAGCCATATATAATATATTATATATATATATATATATTAATATATATATATATATAATATTATATATTATAGTATATATATATATACTATATATAATATAATATATATATATATATATATATATAATATAATATATATATATATATTGCCGATAGGAGCCAGGCTGAAGCCGGGCCCACAGGTCGTATTTAAGTTTTAATTTGAACTATCGCCCTTCAATTCCACTCAATTCAATCTATGTTTAAGTCACCGTCTTCTGTCCGTCTCTTCTTTGCTTGGTAGGAGCGACTACTCCCTCCTTCGGTCGGGTGATGTCGAAGAGAAATCCGGGATCCCCATATAACTGCCCTAATATATAATAAAAAGTTGGATTAAATAGCATCAAATGTGAAAGATGCCGCAAATGGGTACACTTGACCTGCTCCCCATTTCGAACCCTCCCCAGAAATAACACAGGCTTCACCTGCGCAATCTGTAACCCCCCTAAATATTATTCAAAAAACCCATCCCCCACAAAACTATACCCAATCACTCATATGCTTACCAATTAACAATAAACGGTCTAACAAATATAACTCCATAGAACTCAATCATTCCTTAAAAACACAACATTCATAATTAAGCCTACCTACAAGAAGCCTCCCTCTCCCAAAACACCCCTCTCCCCCCGTTCTATGGTTACGACTCCATTTTCTCCCCTTCCCAACCTCCTCAACACTCCCTCTTAACACTGATTCACAACGACATCCCTTATCACAACACAACCCCTAATACCTCTACTCTACTCCCCGACACATTAATAAGAATTCCAATCCTGTTTTTCTTTCCATCCTGAAACAGGATCCTAATAACATCTTCAATCTCTAATATTTCCGGTCGCACCCCACGCCACCTCAAATCCCCCCTAAAAAAAAAAAACCAAACCCCTCCCAAAAACAAAACCCCCCCTATTAATATTATCCCTATTTCCAATCTTATCTTGGAGGCTTATTTTTAACGCTCACCAACTCGCCTGGTAAAGACTACCTTCTGATCCCCGCGGCAACCATATCCTTAACGAATTAGAATCCCTTAATATCCTCAATTCCAAAAACCTCCCCACTCGAATCCCTCCCCAAGCAAACCAATCCCCCACCTCCCCTGATGTCACATTCTGTTCTCCCTCCTTACATCACCGACTAACCTGGGACACCACTACCGACCTACACTCAGACCACCTCCCCATCCTTATAACTCTAACCCCCTCCCATCGCCCCCCCCAACAAAGATCACTACAATACACTTAACTACAACAAAAGCTAACCTGGCCGGCATTCACGTGCCCATATCGAAACCCATATTAACCCCTCACCAATCCATGACACAACATCCCTACACACCTCCATTATTCAATTAAATAACTTAATCACCAAATCAGCCAACCTATACATACCCAGAGGCCACAGAAAATCCTATAACCCCAAACTCTCCCCTGAAATCAGCCAACTCATTAAACAAAGAAACTCCCTTCGAAAACTTAGACCATATACCCCACTCATCACTAACCAAATAACAAACCTCAATACCCAAATCACCAACCTCATAACCACCAACACCACCAATAAGTTTTCAGAATACTTACAATCCAACATCTCACGCATTGATAATAAGAAAACCTGGCAAGTCATCAAAAAACTAAATAACTCCCGAAACAACCCCCTCCCTCCCACGAATCCCCTCCTTACCTGATAACTCCCTCCCTTCTCCCAAAACAACAATCAGACCGCCTAGCAAAACATTATGCTAACATCTCTCGCAAACCAACCCACCCCAATAACAGGAAAACTAAAAAACAACTCAGAAAACTCCCCTCAGACCACAACCCCCCACCCCCTTTTACAACTGAAAGGATATCAGAAACTATCAAAACCCTCAAAAATTCACCAGCTACAGGACCAGACTCAATCTCTAACCTACATTTAAAACACCTCGGTGAAAAAGCACTTCTCCTTATCACAGAAATCTTCAACAAATCCTGGCAACTTAACTACATACCCTCAATCTGGAAACAAGCATTCATACTCCCAAAACTTAAACCTAAAAAAGACCCCAACTCCCCCTCCTCTTACCGCCCTATTTCTCTCCTCTCCTCCATCAGTAAACTGCTGGAGAAACTAATATTAAACAAAATCTCCCCTCTCATCACCCTCCCAGATTTCCAACATGGCTTTAAAAGCAACCACTCCACAACTACAGCCCTTACCTCCCTCACCCAACACATCATCAATGGCTTCAACCAATCCCCATCCCATAGATCCATTCTCACAGCAATCGACATCAACAAAGCCTTTGACACTGTCCCCACATTCATTCTTATTCAAAAAATCCTTCAATCCCCCCCTAGAAAATAACGAACAAAAAATGGCTTTCTAATTTTCTCACTAACCGTTTTGCCAAAGTTCTCGCAAAAACAATCTCTCCCACTTCAATTAAATTAAAAAACGGCGTCCCACAGGGCGCCATTCTCTCTCCATTCCTCTTCAATCTTTTCACAGCAGACCTGCCCATCCCTACCCACCAATCCACCAAACTTATCACATACGCAGATGATATCAGCCTCATTTCCCAACATCCAGACGTAAATATAGCCACTCATCACACCCAAGAATACTTACAACAATTAGAAACTTGGTTACTCTCCAACAGAATGACCGCCTCCCCTCTCAAATCCTCCATCACCCTCTTAACCACTGACCGCCACCAATCTTCATTCCACCCAATAGTTTTCCTGAACAACAACAACCCCCTCCCCTTAAACAAAACCCCAAAAATATTAGGACTTACCTATGACACACACATGACGTTCTCCCCCCACATCGACCAAATCACCTCACCAAAAAAACGGAAACTAAATACCCTCCGAACCCTTTTCCAACACAACTTTAGTGACAGGAAACACACCCTGGCCACCTCTTATAAACAACTTCTCAGAAACAAAATATAAACTATTGCTTTCCCCCGGCATGGTTCCCATGCACTGTCAAAATCTAACTCCAAAAAATTACAAATCAC